>JAROYF020000038.1:0-23520 GCA_029619325.2 Dynastes grantii | reverse complement strand
GCTTCTTATTCACCTCTAACAGTGCGACTCTAATGTACATATTTTAGTCAAGATTCGGATACTTGAGATCCAATTTATAATTTTGATAACTATTCAAATGCGTTAGAGTTTAGTTGGAACGATAACTTAATTTAATCTTAACATTAAACAAAACGTAGGTTAGATGAAGAATGTAATAGTATAGAATATAAATTTAATGATAGAGTTTTGTTAAAAAGTGAAGCTAATAATAAGTTACAACTAGAGCAACGCAACTGCGCTGAAAGCCAGTGTCGGACGCATAAAAGTTTACAAAAAAATTAAATGTGATAGGGCTCAAACACTTACCTTTTTAAAATCCCCCGGAAATCACAAAGCGGATAATGTCTATTTAATTTTTTAACATTAGAAGTTTTTCCCAAGTTGTTTCGGAAAAGGAGTGCGGCGGAAGAAAAATGTTTTTTTTCCCGAAAACGAACGTTCTACATCTAGTGACGTTATATTTGCGTAAGTAAAAAAATCTTTTAAAATAACTTAACGGTTCTGTTGACGCACCTTCACAAATTTGTCTTAATGTGTAAAAATCAGAGCCCTTATCTAAAACCCCAAAACCCTTTTCAAAAAAACAAACATTTCTTGCATCTTCTATCGCGCATAGCGGGCGTGAACATTTGCACTATTTAAAGATTCCACAAGCACCAAAAATTTTGTAGTTTTTCTATCGCGTCCGCTAGTCCCATGTAATTGTTCTGAAAAATTTTCCCAGCTTTTTTAACTTGACTATCCTGAAAACAAACGGCTTACCTTCCCCGCAGTTTTTTTGGGTCGAATTTAAAATTACGTTCTTTATATATAAAATATTTAAGATAAAAAACCAGCCTCTAACCATGTTCGAGTTAGAATAGGTTGTGGGGTTCAGGGAAAACCGGGGCATAGTCTATGAAATTCCCGAATGTTTTGGGGATTTTACAAACACACTTTGTTTGTATTAGATCGCTACCTCGGGATAACATTTTCTGATACTATCTGTTACGAGACTGAATATGAATTTTAAAAGTAATATTCAACAAGTTAGCCTGTTTTTTTGAGATATACAGCAAGCATGTTTGCGGCCATACTCATAAACATCAACAGTTGATTTGTTGAAAGTTCAAACTTTTCAATGTATTTAACATTGAAATTACTTCGGCATGCATTGTTGTATTCGTCTGGGAAACTAGTAAAATTGAGGGGGACGGTCGATGGGTTCCATTGGCGTACCATTACATTAACCCCAGAATGTTTTTCGTTCTGTTGTTTTGTCCACACATAACCACAGTTTTTTATCTTGCAACTCCGATTTAATTCTTTTTTTGACATGCTCACGAGCAGACGGCACAACTCTGTATTATTCTCTCACTTGGTAACTTAAAATCCGAATATTCATTCCAAAACGAGACGTATGCTTTCTTCCTTAGTAAATGAAATGGTAAGATGCAATACCAATATAAACACATAAATTAAATTTAAATTTGTCATAATCTCGTGTGGAATTTTTTTTTTTTTTTGAAACATGCCGTGCACTATTTACGTGCCGTAGACAATCTACTTTCGACCAACATATTAAATCTATTTTACACACAACATTGATTTTAGCGCCATCACACTTTAAATCAGGCATTTCTGCAATAAATTCTCTTATTGTGTCCAACACTGGTCGTTTTCGCGACGTAGAAACATTTTCAAAACAAACGCGGAACACGATATAGTATACGACAGCGAAGAAGCATACACAACAGATCGGCTTTCAGTCCGCAGTTATGCTGACGCTTACACCGAATTGTCTCGGCCGTGTTTATTTTGTGTAAACTTTTATGCGTCAGCCACTGGCTTTCAGCGCAGTTTGCGTTACTCTAGTTACAACCCTTGTATAAAGGACCATATAAAGTGATTAAGGAAGAGTGTCCTAATGTTACTGTAAGAATCAACAATAAACTCGTGCAAGTGCATAAAAACAGTGAAATTATACAAAGTGTATAAAATAAAATTACAAAGGCAAGAAAAATTATACAAATGTTAAAAATTATATGCATGAATCTTGATTATTGAACATATATATGTTTGAATTATATTTATGTATAAGTATTAATTAATTTATACGAATTAAAAAAAAATAACCGGTTATTTGTAAAAAAAAATGTCATTGTTGAAAAATGGTATTTGTAAGTATAAAATATAATGTAACCTTAGACGTAAGTGTATTAATAATGTATTATTTTAAATTAGTAGTAATTTTAAGATGAAAAAAAAAATTATTTAGATATTTAAATTTTTCTTTTGTTGCGCGAGGAAGGTGTAGTGGAATTCAATAAATTCCCATCAATCAGCAAAACCAGTGCGGGTCAATGTATCAATACTCGTGTGTATATCCGCTGCCGATTGAGCGTCTTTACTGTTAGTTATTTTATTTAAACAAAAGGAAAAACCGTATTAGAAGTTAATCGACGCTACTACGCATAGTAATAAAAACGACAATGCTTTTAAATCTGATTTCGTCTGAACTTCACTTAATTCCGATCCTTCGCAACCGGGGTCAATGGCCTCCCAACACTGCTTCTGTATCAGTGCTGCCTTCATCCGCACGGACCAAGCGTAATAGTTTTTTTCTTCTAATTTCGGAATTCTAAATTCGTCACTTGCCATTTTGTATAAATTTTCTTCTTTTATACTCAACACTGTTTAAAATACGTGGCCTGGACCCACCTGTTAGTTATTTTATTTAAATAAAAGGAAAAATCGTATTAGAAGTTAACCGACGCTACTTCTTTATTTAATAACTATACACACTCTGTCTTGAAGTTAGGTACATAGGTCTACATAACAGAAATTCTTTTTACTATTAATACAAGGCATACCTTACTCTAGTTAGCTATGCATATATGGTTGCCTACTTAATAGCTCAACATCTATCCATTAAAACAATATTACTAACATTTACCTCGCAACAATAGAAACTATGTATTGTTATGTTATGTTCAACGTCGACGACAACAATTTCTCTCGGTTGTCATTTCGATACTGAAGTAAATGTCAGGCTGGCCACTCGTTGGCAACCAAATATCCCTCTTGCGGGGATAATTTTGCGTTACCATTTCCCCCTCGGCCAAACCGTCCTTGGGTCGAGGAAGGTAGAAAGTAATTATAAGTCCAGATAACGACGCGGGGTATCATGGACAATTCTACTCGTTTATCAATCTTCTATTCAATTACTTCGTCTAAATTAATGTAAAAACCGTCTGGAATATAAAGCATCAACGTAAATTTCAAAGCACAACCGGAATAAATATTTCGTCAATTAAATCCTTATGAAAGGTTTCCATAAATTCGTAGTGGATTTTCTCTTTTAAAGCTTGTTGGTGACAATTCGTATCACAGAATCATCAACAAACAACCTCCTGGTTAAGTCACTGCACTCGTATCTCGAGTACAAATATCATTCCCAGATTGAAAGTCATCAAGGAGGTAGTTTCTATTAGGCAAATTATCAAAATTGGCTGTGGAAGAAAACAATCGCCGGTCTTTCGCGATTCCCAAAAGAAATGAAAGAGAAAGGACGCCCTCAATTATCATCAATCTTTATTCATGGCGCTAGTTTGTATCAAGTTTAGTATTGAATAAATCAAAGATAAGTGTCCGTGGTGTATTGAAAGTACATTATTAGAAATTCAAATTGGGGTTAAATATCCAAGGAACAGGCAGTTCCTGTGGTGTGTATTTAAACAAGGGTGTTTATTTACATTGGCATCAGGTCGAAAGTTTAAAAGGTTAGTTGATTTTAAAATCTTAAAAATTCGTTAATCTGATTTCACTAAGTTACAAAATTCATTCAAAATTGCCACAAGGGTATCCAGGGATTTTGAACCTACGAAAGAAAATCGATAAGTTCAAATCTGAAAATTTAACAAAATTTAGAGTAAAACCTGAAAGATATTTCGGAAATATACAATAGGAAGAGTATGTATTCAGACGTAGATTAAGAAACAAGACTTAGATTGACTTTGATTATGCCATGTCTTTAACCTACCCTAAACCAACACAATATAAAGTGAATACTTAAATCAACGTAGTTAGAAACCACCTATAAACTATAAAAAATTGATAATTGATTGCAGTTTATTTGGCTTAAAATTAAAAAAGAAAAATTCTGAAAATATATAATTAAGATAATATTACATCAAATTTGTATTAGTTGACATAACATTAGAAAATGTATCAATATTGTTGCTAAACTTATCTAAAGAATAGGACAATTTATTTAAAGCATCAACAAAGTTTGCCTGCCATATTTTGTTGCTTTTCGTTAAGTTGTGCTTGTTTTGATTCTCCTTTTTTTTTTTATTTTCATTAAAATTTCGTAACTGAATCAACGATACATATAATATTCTCTACATTTGCCATATTCTGCGAAAAACAATTTTTTTTTTGCTTGTGAAATATTCAATTACTTGGATTTTTTATAAATTTGTTATGTTTTGAATTGATGCGCAAGTCGTCTAACTTTTATTCAGCTATCAACCGGGGCGGAAGGTTGTCGCGGCGTTAAATATGAGCGCCGTGGACGTCTTCCTCCAGACAAAACAACTTTGAAATCCAGACGAGAATTGAAGCCCAGTGTGCACACGGTGTGTAAGTCTGAACGCAACCCTGTTGTTGGCGTATATCGAAGACTTTACCAGTACACAGATTGTCTTTTATTTCTGAACAAGGGCGTATATCGGAGACTTTACCAGTACACAGATTGCCTCTTATTTCTAAACAAGGGTGTTTTCAGCGACTTTATCAATACACAGATTGTCTTTTATTGCTGAACGAGGGTGTAATATCGGAGACATTATCAGTGCACAGATGGCCTTTTATCTCTGAACAAGGGTGTATATCGGAGACTATCAGTACACAGATTGTCTTTTATTTCTGAACAAGGGCGTATATCGGCGACTTTACCAGTACACAGATTGCCTTTCATTTCTAAACAAGGGTGTTTTCGGCGACTTTATCAATACACAGATTGCCCTTTATTTCTGAAGAAGGGCGTATATCGGAGACTTTATCAGTACACAGATTGTCTTTTATTTCTGAACAAGGGCGTATATCGGAGACTTTGCCAGTACACAGATTGTCCTTTATTTCTGAACAAGGGCGTATATCGGAGACTTTATCAGTACACAGATTGTCTTTTATTTCTGAACAAGGGAGTATATCGAAGACTTTACCAGTACACAGATTGCGTTTTATTTCTAAACAAGGGTGTTTTCGGCGACTTTATCAATACACAGATTGTCTTTTATTGCTGAACAAGGGTGTAATATCTAGAGCGGGCCAAATTGCGCCATCCAACAGAATCGGAATCAGGCGCAACGGCCGCTTATTGTAAATAGCGTATATGTGAGTCACAGCAGATATGTGATATTTCCGAAATTAATACACAGAGTAAAAAAATAAAAGCTGACGCAATAATAATGTTTAGTAATTAGTATTTAGTAATTATATATATATATATATATATATGTACACGCTGAGGTGTTTTTATTTTCATTATGATTTTTTATTTGATTGAAACCCGTATGCGTTGTGAATGGGATGTAATAAGGAAATAACTGAGAAACTGAACGCTTTTTTATTCTGTTGTACTTAATAATGTAACTATAAATAAAGATATAATAAAATAAATTCTATCTTTAATAATGCGGATAGGCTTGTTTTAAAAAGTTGCACCATCAGATAAGTTTCCACATTTGCTTCGGTGAAGGATGTTCGCGGGAACGAAAAAATGTTCTTATATTTCGAAAACGACCGTTCCACGTCACAAAAGTAAGACAGGCGTAATTAAATCTTTAGACTCAAGGAATCTGCAGATGCCCCATCGCACATTTGTCTTAATCTCGTGTAGTCGGATTCTTTTTTTAAAACACTATCAGACTACTTAGCTAAAACTCGTCCACTTGTTGCATCGTTTATACTGTGTAACAATGGCTAACTTCGTCCACGACTTGCACTGATTCCACACCAACGACAATCAGAATTTTGCAAATTTTCTATCGCGTCTACTAACCCTTTGTAATTGTTGCTAATATTCTTTAGATGTGTTTCAACAGAAATATCGAGAAATCCCTTCTGGCTCATCCTAATAATAGCTCTAGCTTCGGCAGGGACGAATTGCAAAATAACGGATTTGACTTCTTGAAAATGTCATTATAATAAAAAGCGGCTTTTAACCACGTTCCCCAACACTTGGCAAGAATGGGCTGTGGTAGTTCTCGAATACCAGGGCATAACCTGTGGAATGCCCTAGTCCTCTTAGGACTTTTTGAGAAACACTTTTTTCCAATGTTTGCCTTTATTAATGCATCCACCTTCGGGTAACACGGATGAGATCGAATAGTTTGTGCCACAGATGTAAACATGGACACGCCTTTGTATAAAGTCCTTCACACTTTTATTTTAGACGGCCCTGCCTGCGTTGTTGCTGCACCATCGCTCATGAACAACAACGGTTGACTGGTTGACCTTGGTGCAGCAACTTTGCGGGAACTACGGCCGTAATGCTTTCTTCAGTACACTGTTTTAATCTTCTGCTGGCTAATAGAATTGCAAAATTTAGTTAATAGGATCTAATACGCACTAGTATATTCAAATAGAATTTTTTGCAATCTGTCGTCTCATCAAGACCTTAGCTAGCTATTTATCTTTTAATTCAACTTTAATTCGATTTTACAATAATCCTCACGTATTCATTGGAATATCTCCGTAACGCTGTCCGAGATGGTAAGTGTATCCACTCGGTATTGTATGTACCCCAGAATTTTTCGAAATGCTTTTTTATCAAAGTACCGCAGTGGTGACCACATACCATAAGCGTTAAAGCAATTCTCTGTTGAAATGACGTTGTTGTATTTTCCATTTCTTTTATTTCTGTGGTTGTGCGCTATTTATATATCATCTTTACAATCCGGTTGCTCAACGCAGTAGTTTCTTTTTACAAGCTTTACGAAGAATTGTACTCCCATTGTGGTGTAATCCACAAATTCACTAAATTTATTAACTTTCGTAGGTAATGGCGTTTATTTTAATAGTTACGTTAGGACATAATCATAAAGCGAAACACCGACGCTTGTTTCAGTATGCCCGCGAAGTGAATTACAAACGTAACATCTACGGGCTCAATCATTTTGTTGATGAATAGGCGCAATCATCGAATAATGCAAATAAAGCGCGCAATTGGTTCATCAATAATCGATGAATGAACTTTTTGTAGTGGCCCTGTGAACAACACTTCTGTTATCTTGTTTCCCCAAACTGCGGGTGTATATTTGCTGTCTTCACGGCCAGCGTAATAGACAGTGGTTTTGGTCACTTGTCTAATAATTACATATTTAAATTACCTATGTTTACATACATATATGCGCCCGGCAACTGATTGCGAACCTGGCGCGTGGCGCTCATGCCCGCTGGTATCATCGGACTTTATCAGTGCACAGATGTGCTTTTATCGATGCTGTTTATTATTTACACTATAATAACCAGATGCGAAATTCCTATTTCTTTCTTCAAGAATTACTTTGTAGGCGACAACAGCAAATACAGATTAAAATAATAATTTCTGCCAGTTTAAACGTTTGGATGTTGGTGTTGCCCAAAGTAGTATTTTGGGGCCCGCTAATATTCTATTTACTCTTCTTTTTTTTAAAGGGGAACAAAAAATTTTTAAGTATCTAGTATGCTGATATTGCAGTTTTATCACTCATTGACGTTGACCGGGTTGATGCTATATTAAATAAAGAGGACCCAAATTATTTGAATTTCTCTGGCACACGGACTTACCATTAACACTAAAAAACAGCAGTCATCGTGTTTGGTCGACCAAAGCCGGGAAAGGGTTTTCAATGGGTTTAAATTTTAACCCTGAATGGGAAAAATCTGGGTTGTTAAAGTTATCAAACTTGGGCCTCACAATTGTTTTGGTTTTAAGTTTAGGCAGCATGTGGCGGGGGTTGTAGGGGCCTCATTCGGAAAACAAAGTGTTGTATTGTAGTGAGGATTGCGGGTTTTGGAATTGTTAAGACCCTTTGTAGTCTCTTATTTTATCAGATTTAAATTTTTGCGATTTATTTATGGTCCCTATTTGATCGGAGGATATTGGGGTACAAAAAATTCAGAATGCTCGTCTAAGGTTTTTCTATGGCTCAGAAGAAGGCAGAATATCTCCCATACATTAGCTTGGGCGGGTTGGCTTAATATGGGGTTGCGAAGAAAACTGCACCTTGCTTGTTTTTGTTACAATTTAATGAAGTATAAGATACCCCCCTATCTGCATCGAAGGCTGACCTTTAGAACTGACGTTCATAATATTAACGTTAGATACAAGGGTACGCTTACACCTCCTTTATATAATACTGCTCTTTTCACGCGGTCTTTTTCCTATAACATTGCTATTCTTTACAATTCTATCCCTCCGAACTTCAAATCCTTGTCCGTTGCAGGATTTAAGCGTAAGTACAAGGAATATTTACTTCTTGGTCAGCAATGATTTTATTCTCACTAGACGTGCGTTATTTTGCTTTTTTCTTTCCCGGATGATTATTGGGGATGAGTGATCTTTCGGTGTTGCTTAGGCTCGGCATATTAGGACTATTGTATGTTTTCAGGTCTCTATATTGATTGGGGTTATACTTTATCGGATTGCGTTGTTGCAGACATGACATGATTTTTGTATTACTGTCTATTTATACCGATGAACTTATGTACTATAATGATATATGTTCTGCACTTATGTCGATTTTTTTTTTACAGTTGACGGATCAGAAGGAAGAACATCGCTAAGATGATTCTGATCCCTTTAAGCAGAATTAATGTAGTAATATTTAGCGTTTTATGTATACTCCTATATGATATTTTTTTTCTTTTCTGCTTAATAAAACATATTATTATTATCATTATTATCATCTCTGAACAAGGGTGTATATCGACGACTTTATCACTACACAGATTGTCTTTTATTTTTGAACAAGGGTGTATATCGGCGACTTTATCAGTACACAGATTGTCTTTTATTTCTGAACAAGGGTGTAATATCGGAGACTTTATCAGTAACCAGATTGTCTTTTATTTATGAACAAGGGCGTATATCGCAGACTTTACCAGCACACAGATTGCCTTTTATTTCTAAACAAGGGTGTTTTCGGCGACTTTATCAACACGCAGATTGTCTCTTATTTCTGAATAAGGGTGTATATCGGCGACTTTATCCGTACACAAAGTGTCTTTTATTTCTGAACAAAAGTGTAATATTGTCGCGAATAAGCGCTTTGCTTTTACTTTTAGAAAAGAGGCTAACTGGACTTCCGCTGTTCATCGTCTATGTTTTTTGTGTTGTAATCATTTTTCAATCGCTGACCGGTGTCGTCGAGCTGACTGAGCGTCTGGACAATTGCTGTGTAAGATTATGATCTCTCGGTCAATTCGAAGAGAACGAACTTTGATGCTGCCGATCAAGCACCGGAAGGACAGTTAATAGAAGGGATTGGATAGTCTATAAACATAAGTTATGTGTAATTATAGAGGACTCTTAGAGAGTCTCTTTGCCCGTAATAGGTAATCTATTGCCGGCATAGAGCTGTATTGATTTGATAAATAAAGAGCGTAAAGTGGAGTTGCCTGTTTTTTGGAATCTACGTACCTCTAGCAGGAATTTATATATCTGTGTGTAGAATTTGAGCGAGTCTATCTTGAGCTACCCCTATCACGGTGGTCCGTGACAATATCGGAGACTTTATTCGTGCACAGATTGTCTTATATCTCACAACAAGGGTGTATATCAGCGACTTTATCAGTACACAGATTGTCCGTATATCTGAGGAGGGTCCCAGAAGTCTAGTAGAAAGCTGGGAGGGAAATCGCCTGGTCTACGACCATTTAAAGTTCCACGGAGCAGCCGCACGGAAGGGACCCGAAAAAGAACTTTTGATCCTGTCACATTTCGAATTGACGAGGGAACTTTTCTCGAATGGTCATGAAGTTAAATCAAGTAGTAAGGTCGGGAACTGTATGGTAATAAGTTATCAGCAGATAAATAGTTCGTCCACAAGTGCATCGAGGGCGATACTATCTTGAATCGATAGAAATCGATTTAATTTTATTAATATTTGAAGTTCGTTAATGCTGTGTTTAAACGCATAAATTTAAATAAGGATAATTTTCTGAATTTTGATTCAGGCCAAATATACTATTTAAGTAAATTTCAAGGGTTTCCTCGTGGTTCGAACTTGACAGTTCCCTATATGAGTTCGCTGTCTTTCTCTATCGTACGAGATTTCACGGCAGGGATTGATGATTCTTTTGTAAGCGGTCGCTTAGTAAAGACGCGTCGAAAAGAACTACGAGATTTTTGGAATCCACAGTAGTGGCCCGTTAAAGAACGGAATTAATATCGTAGTTACTTAAAAAACGGGATTTAGTAATTTGATTAGTAGTTAATTGGTTAGTTGGTTGATTGGAAATAACTCACGTAGCTAGAGGGATCTAGGCGATATATCGACACGTAGAAGCGCATGATCTACCCTGATTCATCCCGTTTTACTGTAGATAGGTTCGATCATCCGGGCAGGTAATTGTTATAATCCTTCATTTGAGATATTATCAGGGCGTTTGGTTGAGATATTTGTGTATTTCAGGATTTTCTTTTTCTTTGTCTTTTTGTTTATCTGTGTACCCGTACCTGTTTATCCGTTCCACGTGGTGTTGGAGGTTACGACCTCGTAACTAGGTGGATTGTTGCCTTAAGGGTCATCTGCCACGCCCTTGGAGCCTGTATAGTCGCAGAAGAATATGAAGTAACCGTTAGAAACCCTCAAGTGAGGTCTTCAAGTAATCAACGACTAGGAGTGGAGTTACACCCGGTCAGATCTAAACTTTTAATTTATTGTATAACGTTACCTATTTGAGCTCGTTGAGCACTTACATTAAACCCGTGTACACCTTTTGTGTACTACGGTGAATTAATTTAATAGGACAGATCAAAAGTTTTAATATTGTATTAAAAGTAATTTTGTTAATTTATAATTTGTGAACGCTTCTCGAGTGGCCAGTCGGGTTTTGCGGTTATTTTTTTTTTTGTATGTATATCCCTAGAAGATAAGAATTGATTAACCTTTTTCAATTCTAATTTGCTTACCGAAGGCACGTTCATCTTCTCCTAGTTGCTCGGTTTTTAATATTGTTTGTTCAATTCACTTAATTTAATTAAATAATTGCATAGTAAAGTCATATTTAAATTTTAGTTTTCTTTTTGGCTTTCATTGTGCCGGTCTAGCTACAGGTGTCCATGTTGCGTGGTCACGTATAAACGATTCACCTAAATTTAGATATTTATATGTTATTTGTATCGTGGTAGTCCTGATTTTCAATTAAATTCAATTGTTTTTTTTTTAATTTCGTGTCTGGGTTTCTTTGACATATCTGCCCTGCTTTTTTAACATCTCACGATCTTGCCTCGTGGTCATCCCTAATAGGAGTATTTGGTAAGTGGCGCTTTTGAGATATTTCGATCTTCGTTGTTCAAGAACTCCCTCGTCTTCACTGAGTTAGCTGGCCTCCTAGGAAGACAGGTAGGTGATAGGTCATCGGAATCTTGGTGTCGTTGAGTTTAAAAAATTTAAATGTAACTTGTAGCGTCACAGTTTGGCGCCCGAACGTGTAAGGCCTGAACATCTATTGTATTTGTCGCGTATTTATTTCTTCTTTTTTTTGTATCCCGGTTCACCATGAGTTTTTTTCCTCTTTCGACTTGAAGCTGTTTTTCTCTGAATTTCTTTCTTTTTCCTTTTTGGTTGAAATAATATTTAGTTCGGAATATTGAATTATTTTAGCTTTGAGTAAATAAATACTTCGTTTCTAGTCGTTTAATACTTTGTAGATTTCTTCTCTCTTGTTTTTTTTTTCCTTCAGTATATTTAGTTATGGATCGGAAAATACAAATAAACCGGTTGAGTCAAGATGAATTGGCGTATGAATTGGCTATACGGGGTGTTACGAGAGATGATACGGTTGAAGTCAGCCGTAAGAACTTGAGTAGTTTGATGAAGTTAGAGAAGCAAACTAAGAGTTTGCAATTGCCCGCGTATCCTTTTACATTTGAAGATGATGTAAAAGCTCTTCAAGCAACTTTTGTTGAATTATCACCCGTAGTGAACGATTTTGGGAATAGCAGTCAATCGTCGGCATTTAAGCGGTCTCAAGCTACCACTGATGATGAGAGGAAGCAACGGATAGATTTCATGCTTAAATTTCAGAATTTATTTTCAGATTTACATAAGCGAGCTAAGTTCGTATCGCGAGCTTGTTCCTCTAGAGCTGTGTTAGATTTGTCTACAATTAATTTTGAGAATAGTTCATCAAGCAGTTCAGATGAGGACGAAGCTAAGGATAAGAGTTATCAGTCAGTGAGGGCTTCTGTCGAGGCAAAGTCAGTGCCCGTTTGTAAATGGAATATTAAATTTTCGGGCGAGGCCAAAGATCAATCTTTGAGTGCGTTCTTATCGCGTGTAGAGGACTTAAGGGTAGCTCGTAACATTACCCCAGAGCAGTTATTTTCGTCGGCTTATGATTTATTTTCGGGCAAAGCTTTAGTTTGGTTTTTGGCGATTAGGAAATCAGTTTCGACTTGGCGAGAACTTGTACAGTTGCGCGTGGAATTTCAACCACCAAATTATGATGAGAAATTATTTGATGAAATGAAGCAACGTAAACAAGGACTTGATGAGTCGATTGGAATGTTCGTGGCCGTGATGAGTGTTTATTTTGATCAGTTGAAACAAAGTGGGCATGATTTGTCTGAGTCAAATAGACTTAAAATTTTGCTTCGAAACCTTGCTCCGGAATATCAGCGTCAATTATCTTTGACTGAGATCCCTTCTATTGACCATCTTATTAAAATAGGTCGTCAAATCGAACAGACGCGTGAATCTATTCAAGCTTATGCGCCTCCGTCAAGTAAAACGAAATTCCTAGAACCTGATTTGGCTTGTTGTAACGTTTCGAATACCGCGAGTACATCTTCAAGGGAGGTATCGTGCAATATAGTTAGGGAAGATGTCACTTGTTTCAATTGTCGTAAGAAGGGTTATTTAAGTAAGGATTGTTCGGAACCCTTCAGGAAAAATTGTTATGGTTGTGGGAAACCTAACTATACTCGTGTAACTTGTCCACGGTGTTCGGAAAACGCGAATCGTCGAAGAAAATAGGTCGCACTCGTCGAGCGGTTCCTCAGTCGGCCAATTCAGATAGTAGTAAGACAAAATTTATTTTAGATTTCATCTTAGAATCGGTAAGAGGCGATGAACGTCCCTTTTTGGCCATTAATATTTTAGGTTTGTCATTTCTCGTACTATTTTGGGAAGATCGGGCTGGAAACGACTTGAATGGTTGAATTTGACATTGTCGCGTTCGGAATCTACTTGTACTGTCGCAGATGGTGGGCGTTGTGAAATTTTAGGATCGGTCCAGATTCCTATTACATTGCGTGATAGAACTAAAATTTTTGAGGTGTTAGTTGTTCCTTCGGTTAGGATGTATTTAATTTTAGGTGCAGATTTCTGGCGACAGATGGGTGTTGTTCCGGACTTGAGGAGTAATGAGTGATCATTTTCATCGTCGGTTACGAGTATGTTGTACGGCATTCACATACAGACTAAATTGTCTGCAGAGGAGTATGAGAAACTTCATTCAGTCGTAGATGCACATTTTGCGTTACAGGGTGATTCGTTAGGGTGCACTTCGTCGGTAAAGCATGTAATTCGTACAGGTGCTGAGCCAATCAAGCAGCGATATTACAGCGTGTCTCCGGTTATGCAACAGCATATTGATGAAGAGTTGCAGAGGATATTGGAGTTGGGAGTCGTGGAAAAATCGAATAGTCCTTGGGCAAGTCCAGTGGTGATGGTAAAGAAGAAGGACTCGTCTTCTTATAGATTTTGTGTCGATTTTAGGGCTTTGAATAGGGTGACTGTTCGCGATTCGTACCCAATTCCAATGGTTTCTAGTATTTTGGATCGGCTTTGTAATGCCAAATATTTGTCAACTTTGGACATTAAATCTGCGTATTGGCAGGTTGAGGTAGAGGAGAATTCTAGGAAATACACGACTTTTACCGTTCCTAACAGAGGCTTATTTCAGTTTCGTAGGATGCCCTTTGGTTTGACTAATGCCCCTGCAACTTGGCAGCGCCTGATTGACTCCGTTTTAGGATCAGAATTGGAGCCACATGTTTTTGTCTATCTTGATGATGTGGTGATTGTCACTTCTACTTTTGACGAACACGTAAGAGTCTTGGAAGAGGTTTTCCGTAGATTAAGGGAAAACGGACTTATCATCAACCAAGAGAAGTGTCAATTTTGTCGTCCAGAACTTAAGTATTTGGGTTATGTTGTGGATTGCAATGGACTTCATGTAGATCCTGAGAAGGTCAAGGCTATATTGGACATCTCTACTGCTAAAACTGTTTCAGAACTTCGTCGTGTATTAGGCATGGCATCTTGGTATCGCAAATTCATACCTCAATTTTCCACCATTGTTGCTCCTATGACTGATTTGTTGCGGAAAAATCGCAAATTTATTTGGACTTCGGATTGTGAGAATGCCCTTCAGGTATTAAAGGAACGTCTTATTACTGCTCCTATCTTGTCATGTCCCGATTATACACGGAAGTTTACCCTTTAAACTGACGCATCAGGTTATGGACTTGGTGCTGTGTTGTCCCAAGAAGTCGATGGGGAGAATCATGTCATCTGTTATTTGAGTCGATCCCTTAGTAAGTGTGAGCGAAACTATTCTACCACAGAGAGAGAGTGTCTAGCTGTATTGTGGGCCATTGAGAAATTACGTCCTTATTTGGAAGGAGTTACTTTCGAAGTAATCACTGATCATGCGTCCCTAGTTTGGTTAAATAATCTTAAGGATCCCGCTGGTCTTTTAGCCAGGTGGGCTATGCGAATGCAGCAATACGATTATACCATCATACATCGTAAAGGGAAAGATCATTTGGTACCAGATGCACTGTCTCGTGCAGTTCCTATTGTTGATACTGTAGAAGTCATCGGTGTTGATAAGTGGTGGCAAAAGATGGCTAGTTTGGTTGAGCAATATCCTTGTCGTTATCCAAATTGGCGTATTTTGGAAGGTAAGCTCTACAAGTATGTTAAGCCTTTGTACGGTCCATTAGTCGGTGATGGTGTAAGTTGGAAGGAAGTCATTCCTAAACCTTCTAGACAATCTTTACTCTCCAAAGCTCATGATCCACCTACTTCTGGTCATGTTGGAATATATAAGACTCATGCTAGATTATGTGAGAATTATTATTGGCCTAAAATGCGAGCAGATGTTGCGAATTACATCCGAAAATGTCCCACATGTATGACTACCAAACCTGAACAAAAGAAACCAGCTGGGTTATATGTCTCTCAACCCGCAGCTACTCGTCCTTGGCAAATGATATCTGTAGATTTGATTGGGCCATTACCTAGGTCTACCAAGGGATATAGTAATATTTTGGTTGTATCAGATTATTTTAGTAAATTTATTCTTTGTTTTCCCTTGCGTAAGGCTAGTGCTGTTTCTGTTGTGCGGAGTTTAGAAAACGACGTATTCCTTTTCGTAGGGAATTTCAGAGGTTAATGACCGAATATAATGTTCGTGTGCGCTACAGTGCAAACTATCATCCTCAAGCCAATCCGGTTGAACGAGTAAATCGCGTCATTAAAACCATGTTGTCGGCATATGTTACTGAGAATCATCGTACTTGGAATTCATTCTTACCAACAATTAGTTGTGCTATACGTACAGCTAAACATGAGGTTTTGCAATTGTCACCGTACTTTGTCAACTTTGGCAGAGAGATGATTTTGGATGGTAAGGATCATGAACGATTTAAAGATCCAGATGCTGATACGATTGATTATGCGACACGAAACATACATTTTCGCCAACTATATGATGATGTTCGAACTCGTTTACGAAAAGCGGCTAATCGCAATGAACATTCGTACAACTTTAGACGCCGCCCAACTAAATTCCAAATTGGTCAAGTCGTGTATAAGCGAAATTATGTACTCTCGGACGCTTCTAAGCACTTTAACGTGAAACTAGCAAAGAAGTTTGTGGGACCTTATTATATCGAACGGAAAGTTTCACCGTACACTTATGAATTGCGTGGTATGGATGGTCAGCTTAGGGGAATTTCGCATGCTTCTGATCTGAAACCTGGTGTGTAGGTACCGCCAAAAGAATATGCCTACCGTATAATCGGCGTGAGGTAAAAGTCCTAAACGAATCTGAACGGCTCTCTTTGTTTTTCATCGAGTTGAGGATTTGTTATTTTGGATTTGTTATGTTTTGGAGTAACGATTTTGGATTTGTTGAATTTTCGAATATAGTTTTAGACAACCTCGACGTGTAGCCTGATTGTTTTTTTTACCGATTTTACTAGTTACTACCTGGATTTGACGTTTGTATGGAAGGGGGACTGGTGTAAAAAAAAAAATTCCGTTCACCTCTCTACCGTTCATTATTTTGTTCCGGATTATGGACTTGAATCTGTTTGTTTACCTTTTTTGTGTTATCCAGCTTTGGCTGTTTCAGTCACGTTAGGCCGCGTGACTTAAAACCCTTTTTTTTTTAATTCTCTTATAACCTTTTTAGAACTTGTTTGTTGGCCACCTTTTCTAGCTTTTTTGTGTTTCTAGCTTCACCAGTATCAGTCTTGGCGACGCTAGCCTGGACTTAAAACCTTGTGGATGTTTTTTTGTTTAACGATGATTCCCCTTTTGCCTTTTTCTTATCCTGGGTACCGGCCGAATTGCCGAAGGGTCCGCGTGGTGGTAGGACAGTGCATGGTCCTACCACCGTCTGCTTGGTTGGGGTGCGGTGAGCCGTGACCAACCCATAATTTGTTTGTTACCATTGCAAATGCATATTCAATTTCACATTCTTTTGTTGTCTTCGTCTTCTATTAGAATCTTTGTTGAAACATATTATCTTGTGCCGGATATCGGAAATTTCCTGAAGTAAATTTCCTTTGGAAGAAAGGGTGGAGCTGTCACATTTCGAATTGACGAGGGAACTTTTCTCGAATGGCCATGAAGTTAAATCAACTAGTAAGGTCGGGAACTGTAGGGTTTTGGGTTATCAGCAGTTAAATAGTTCGTCCACAAGTGCATCGAGGGCGATATATTTTGAATCGATAGAAATCGATTTAATTTTATTAATATTTGAAGTGCGTTAATGCTGTGTTTAAACGAATAAATTTAAATAAGGATAATTTTCTGAATTTTGATTCAGGCCAAATAACTATTTTAAATAAATTTTAAGGGTTTTCTGGTTCGCACTTGACAGTTCCCTAATGAGTTCGCTGTCTCTTCATCGTACGGGGTTTTACGGCGGGGGTTGATGATTCTTTTGTAAGCGGCGCTTAAAAGGTCGAAAGAACCGAGATTTTTTAACCGCATGGGGCCCGAAAAAACAATTAATATCCGTAGTTACTTAAGAAACGTGAGGATTTAGTAATTTGATTAGTAGTTAATTGGTTAGTTGGTTGATTGGAAAAAACTCTTGCAGAGGGATCTAGGAGATAATCGACATGAAGCGCATGGTCTCCTGATTCATCCGTTTTCCCGAGATGGGTTCGATCCCCCCGGGCAGGTAATTTTTAATCCCTTTTTGAGATATTAGTAGGGTGTTTGATTGAGATATTTGTGTATTTCAGGGTTTTCTTTTTCTTTGTCTTTTTGTTTATCTGGGTACCCGTACCTGTTTATCCGTTCCACGTGGTGTTCGAGGTTACGAGCTCGTAACTAGGTGGATTGTTGCCTTAAGGCCCATCTGCCACGCCCTTGGAGCCCCCCAAGTGAGGTCTTCAAGTAATCAACGACTAGGAGTGGAGTTACACCCGGTCAGATCTAAATTTTTGAATTTTTTTGATAACGTTCCCCATTTGAGCTCGGAGCACTTCTTAAACCCGTGCACCTTCAAATGCGGTAAATTTAAATTTTAATAGGACAGATCAAAAGTTTTAATATTGTATTAAAAGAAATTTTTGTTAATTTATAATTTGTGAATTTCTGGGATGGCCAGTGGGGTTTTTTGGGTTATTTTTTTTTTTTGTTTTATATCCCTAGAAGATAAGAATTGATTAACCTTTTTAAAATTTAATTTGCTTACCGAAGGCACGTTCATCTTCCCAAAGTTGCTCGGTTTTTAATACTGTTTGTTCAAATTCACTTAATTTAATTAAATAATTGCATAGTAAAGTCATATTTAAATTTCATTTTTTCTTTTTGACTTTTTTTGTCCCGGGTTTCAGCTTTAGGTGTCCATGTTGCGTGGTCACGTATAAACGATTCACCTAAATTTAGATATTTATATGTTATTTGTATCGTGGTAGTCCTGATTTTCAATTAAATTCAATTGTTTTTTTTTTAATTTCGTGTTTGGGGTTTTTTTGACAAACTGCCCTGCCCCTTTTTTAAAATCTCAAGATCTTGCCTCGTGGTCATCCCTAATAGGGGGTTTTGGTAAGTGGCGCTTTTGAGATATTTCAATCTTCGTTGTTCAAGAACTCCCCCTTTTACCGAGTTGCTGGCCTTTGGGGAAAACAGGTAGGTGATAGGTCAAAGGAATTTGGGGGGTCGTTGAGTTTAAAAAATTTAAATGTAAATTGTAGCGTCACAATCCTCCCACTTCTTCTCGGGGCTCGCGGGATATGACCACGGTCCGACCAACAGACAGCTGAAGCCCTCGCAATAACACCCTCTGTGAGGGCTACCTGCGTACACAGCTGCCTAAAATGGGGAACACGATACATCCCAGCTTTATGGCTTCCGTTTGGAGGAGTAGAACACCACGTGGGCCACCTCCAGGAGGACATCGTCCCCCACTCGACGATATCCCGAGATCGCCACCTACCATCCAAAGGCTAAACGACCACCGGGCGACCGTCGGATGAGCAACTGGTGCCCTGCCGAAGTCATCCCCAATCTGAACCGGAAGCGGCTCCCATTTTACATTATATTATATATAATGAAATATACATTTATTTATTATTGTAAGCCCCACAGCCGGGTACCGCCTTAGGCCGAAATGTACCATTATAAATAAAGATATTTAAATAGCCAAATGCCTCGTTATCTAATTAGTGACGCGCATGAATGGATTAACGAGATTCCCACTGTCCCTACTTGCTATCTAGTTTGGAAAAATTAGCGGGAAAGAAGACGCTCTTGACCTTGACTCTAGTCTGGCAACGTAAGGAGACATGAGAGGTGTAACATAAATGGGAGACCTTGTCGCCGGTAAAATACCACTACTTTTATCGTTTCTTTATTATCGGTGAGGCGGGAAAAGCGGGGCCGTCTGCTTTGGCGGCGGCTGTCACGGTGTTCTCGAGCCACAAGCGCGTTAGAATGGCGTGAGGCCAGGGTCCGCCTTCACGGGCGAGCCGCGCGTCGATCGCCGATACATACTCCCGTGTGATCTGATTCGAGAACACTGCCAGGTGGGGACTTTGACTGGGGCGCTACACCTGTCAAAGAATAACGCAGGTGTCCTAAGGCAAGCTCAGTGAGGACCGAAACCTCGCGTAGAGCAAAAGGGCAAAAGCTGGTTTGATCCCGATGTGCAGTCCGCACAGGACTGCGAAAGCACGGCCTATCGATCCTTTTGGCTTGAAGAGTTTTCCAAGAGGTGTCAGAAAAGTTACCACAGGGATAACTGGCTTGTGGCGGCCAAGCGTTCATAGCGACGTCGCTTTTTGATCCTTCTGCAGACGACTTACGTACCTGGCGGGGTGTTCTCGGTAGAGCAGTTTACACGCTGCGATCTGTTGAGACTCTGCCCCTTGCTTGGGGATTCGTCTTGTCGGCTAGACGAGACCCTAGTAACCCTAGCGCCGCGTAATCGGCACATCTATCACACTGACCTGTTTGTATTCCTCCTCCTCCTCCTCACATTAGTAGAACTGTTTTTTTTTCCGGTTTAATATTTTTATTTTTTCAATTTTCTACTTCTACGACTTTTCTTCCCGAACCAACTCCGACGAAGTATCACATACGAAGATTCCGCCCTAATCCGCGCATAATAATCACCTTTTTGCCCCTTTATAATAATGAACGGAGGGTAAGGTGCGTTCATTGTGCGCTTCGATTGCACGTCGTTAAATCTCGAGGTATCTTATATCTCATTGTACGACGAAGTTTCGATTTTCCTTATTATACGTATACTTAGCCGTATTTTCCTTTTCCGGTCGCAGAGTCGAAGAATCGCGTTCATTTCCATCTCTCGATGAAAAGTTGAGGATTTGTATATCTGTTCTCCGACGAAGTGCCGATCCGTCTTCCGTACGCGGCCGTATTTCCGTCTCCCGACGAAAAGTCGAGGATTCGTATCTTTCTGCGACGAAGTTACGAAACCTCGTCCGTATCTAGACGTATTTCCGTCCCCCGACGAAAAGTCGAGGATTCATTTTTCTTTCTCCGACGAAGATCTGATGCTTGTTTCGTAGGTACACGTATTTCCATCTCCTGATGAAAAGTCGAGGATTCGTGTCTCATTCTCCGAAGAAGTTACGATGCTTCGCCCGTATCTAGACGTATTTCCATCTCTCGACCAAAAGGCGAGGATTCGTATATCCGTTCTCCGACGAAGTACCGATCTGCCTTTCGTGCGCGGCCGTATTTTCATCTTCTCTCGACGAAAAGGGTTCGTATTTGGTTCACCGTCGAAGTTCCGATGTTTCCTTCGTAAGTACCCGTATTTCCATCTCCCGGCGAAAAGTCGAGGATTCGTATCTGTTTCTCCGACGTAGTTACGATACCTCGTCCGTATCTAGACCTATTTCCGTCTCCCGACGAAAAGTCGAGGATTTGTATTTCGTTCTCTGACGAAGTTCCGAAGCTTCTGTCGTGGGCACGCCTATTTTCATCTCCCGACGGAAAGTCGAGAACTCCTATCTCGTTGCTCCATTCTTATATCGTCGTAACATGTGGTCTTTGGAAAAGAAAGTCGTGCCTACGCCGTAAGCCTGCTCTCCGATGCAACTGTGAATCGTGCGAGCGGGTCGCGAATCGGGATACCGGGCGTAATGCGCCGTGACCGGTTACCAGCCTAGCTCTCGCACGAGCGCTGGTTCGGCGCGCTCCCGCTATATTGTAGGATCGGTTGTCGATTGCAAGTTGTACGAATGTAATATACTTTCCCGATCCTACGATCATTCTCGGCGGCTTGCACTATTAGTACGGAATGTTTATTCATAAGTGCAAGTTGACGTTAAGCCGTTCAGACGAGTTCTGCAAATGTCGACGGTACTACATCTTCTATGGGTGTCTCCGTCGTGCACAGCCTGTCCGCGGGCTATGAGGATATTACGTATGTTCTGGTGCTCACTATGCGGCGAAACCGTTAACTTTCGGTTTATAGTAAACGTAGTTTATACTACTCTTTACCATGCAACGACTCTCCTCGTACCGAGCGAGAATCTTTAGCATGCTCGTCCGTTACTCTCTTAATGATGTTGCAGCCGAGCTCTGCATCACTAGACGATTTCGATCTATCGACGGGTGCGAGAATATGTTCGAAGCCGAATATGCGAAATTAAGTTTTCGTTTATTATGCGCGAACAAATAGTGCGCGTATTCAGTGCGATATCGACGATACGACGATCGTGCGCGCGGCTAACAGGAGGCTACGTGTCGTTCGTGATTATCAATTTGATGGACGCGAGCGGTCACTCCGTCGTCGACTGTATGCACGCATGTCTGATATCCGTCTAATGTTTTCGCAAATCTAGGTACATTACGCATCGTGCGTTTGTAAACGTACGGCAGTTATCGACGGAGGACCGCGTGGACTTCTACTCGTAGAGGACCGACCGGGATACGAAATCCGTTTGGTCTGTCGCAGCAGGTCCCTGGTTGATCCTGTCAGTAGTCATATGCTTGTCTTAAAGATTAAGCCATGCATGTCTCAGTGCGAGCCGTATTAAGGTGAAACCGCGAAAGGCTCATTAAATCAGTTATGGTTCTTTAGTTCGTACCCACATTTCCTGGATAATTGTGGTAATTCTAGAGCAAATACATGCAAACAGAGCCCGACCGGGGACGGAAGGGCGCTTTTTTTTTAGATCAAAAACCCAAACGTGGGGGTCAGTCGTCTGACCTTGGGGCCGAATAATTCTTTCTGACGCACGGGCTCGCACCGGCGCGCATCTTTCAAATGTCGTTATCAACTGTCGATGGTGGGTTCTGGGCCCACCATGGTTGTAACGGGGAACGGGGAACAGGGGTTTGATTCCGGAGGGAGCCCGAGAAACGGCTACCACATCCCAAAGGGAAAACAGCAGGCCCAAATTACCCACTCCCGGCACAGGGAGGTAGTGACGAAAAATAACGATACGGGACCCTCCCAGGCCCCGTAATCGGAATATACACCCAAACCCTTTAACGAGGATCAATTGGGGGGGTCTGGTGCCAGCGCTGCGGTTTTTAGCTCCAATAGCGTATATTAAAGTTGTTGCAGTTAAAAAGCTTGTAGTCGTACTTATCCCGCGCCGCCGGTTCATGCCTCGCAGTGTTTAACCGGTGTGTCTGTGGGACGTCCTGCCGATGGACTTAGCCCTCTCGGGGGCGGCCCAACTTCAAATCCCACCGCGGTGCTCTTTACCGAGTATCGAGGTGGGCCGGCACTTTACTTTGAACAAATTAAGTGCTTAAAACAGGTTAAAATTTTGCCTGAATCTTTTGCATGGAATAAGGAATAGGACCTCGGTTCTCTTTTTTTGGTTTTCGGAACCGATAAAATGGAAATGGGGGCGTTCATTGCGACGTTAGAGGTGTTCTTGGGTCGTCGTAAGACGACAGAAGCGAAAGCATTTGCCCAAAAAAGCTTTCATTGATAAAAACGAAAGTTAGAGGTTCGAAAGGGGATCAGATACCGCCCCAGTTCTAACCCTAAACGATTACACAATTAATCCGCCGCGTTCCTCCCATGACTGGCGAGCAGCTTCCGGGGAAAACCAAAACTTTTGGGTTCCGGGGGAAGTATGGTTGTAAAGCTGAAATTTAAAAGGGAATTACGGAAGGGCACCACCAGGAGTGGGGGCCCGGGTTTTTGCTCGGGAAAACGGGAAACCACACCAGGCCCGGACACTGGAAGGATTGACAGATTAACAGCTCTCTTGATTCGGTGGGTGTAGAGGGTTTCAGCCCATTCTGGGACCAATGCATATGCATGGTCAAGGTCAATGAGGAGGTTCCACAATCGGCTGAAACCGGCCAAGGCCAACCCCAGGCCAAGGTCAATGTCGAGATTGAGGCCAGGTTTGGGGTCAAGGTCATTGCCGGGGTCAAGGCCAATGCCATGCCCAAGGCCAACGTTAAAAGGGCAAGGTCAATATTGGATCGGGGTCAATGTCAATATTGAGATCGGGGGCAAGGTTGGGGTCAAGGTCACGGGGGGGTTTACGAG
>JAROYF020000037.1:524327-570820 GCA_029619325.2 Dynastes grantii | reverse complement strand
CTGTCGCCCATATGCCAAATGCACGTTGGTTTTCTTGGCTCAAGCGGAGCACATTGAGCTGTTTCTCGGAACTCGAGCGTGCCGATTGCGCTCTAAACGTGACAGATCGACTCCGCGTGACATGTTAACACGTTTTCTACGCGCTCACGCTCGTAGCTGTCGCCCATATACCTCAAATGGACGTTGGTTTTTCTCGGCTCAAGCGGAGCACATTGAGCTGTTTCTCGGAACTCGAGCGTGCCGATTGCGTTCTAAACGTGACAGATCGACTCCGCGTGACATGTTAACACGTTTTCTACGCGCTCACGCTCGTAGCTGTCGCCCATATGCCTTAAATGCACGTTGGTTTTTCTCGGCTCAAGCGGAGCACATTGAGCTGTTTCTCGGAACTCGAGCGTGCCGATTGCGTTCTAAACGTGACAGATCGACTCCGCGTGACATGTTAACACGTTTTCTACGCGCTCACGCTCGTAGCTGTCGCCCATATACCTCAAATGGACGTTGGTTTTTCTCGGCTCAAGCGGAGCACATTGAGCTGTTTCTCGGAACTCGAGCGTGCCGATTGCGCTCTAAACGTGACAGATCGACTCCACGTGACATGTTAACACGTTTTCTACGCGCTCACGCTCGTAGCTGTCGCCCATATGCCTTAAATGCACGTTGGTTTATCTCGGCTCAAGCGGAGCACATTGAGCTGTTTCTCGGAACTCGAGCGTGCCGATTGCACTCTAAACGTGACAGATCGACTCCGCGTGACATGTTAACACGTTTTCTACGCGCACGCGCTCGTAGCTGTCGCCCATATGCCTTAAATGCACGTTGGTTTTTCTTGGCTCAAGCGGAGCACATTGAGCTGTTTCTCGGAACTCAGCGTGCCGATTGCGCTCTAAACGTGACAGATCGACTCCGCGTGACATGTTAACAGTTTTCTACGCGCTCACGCTCGTAGCTGTCGCCCATATACCTCAAATGACTTTGGGTTTTTTCTCGGCTCAAGCGGAGCACATTGAGCTGTTTCTCGGAACTCGAGCGTGCCGATTGCACTCTAAACGTGACAGATCGACTCCGCGTGACATGTTAACACGTTTTCTACGCGCACGCGCTCGTAGCTGTCGCCCATATGCCTTAATGGTCGACTATTGGTTGTGTCGCGCTGTAGTTCGGCCATAATGTTCTACAATGTGGAAATGAAGAACTTAGGGCAATTATGTAGGAATTTTACATTTTATTACAGGTTCTTGAATACATATACTATAACCATGACAGAAAACAAAAAGAAACGATTGTTTCGCCAATATTCAGAAGACTCATTAAAAATACTGTATTTGCCTTAAGGAACGGATAATCTATACGTGATGCTGTATAGTAGAAAATTTTCCGTACCCCGCTCAATCTATGGGGGATTATGGGCGCCAACTGGGAGAACAATCTAGATATAGTTATTCGTACAAAGCAAAATCTGCGCAATCATGTTACAAGCATTTAGGAAGGATTACGTGGTAACCAAACTTGCCAAATTCTTGCTTCTATGCGTACCAGAATGCAGAGTACAATAGATAATAATGGTTATTGGATCAAATATTAGTATTTATATATTGGACATTACTGTTAATTTTTTTTTGTATCAATGTAATGTTCGAATTTTACTACTGTTTTCAATATATATATATATATATATATTAATTTTTGTAAGTTTTCTTCCTGCCAGACCTGAACAAATACATTCTTCTCATAATAGTTCCGTCATCTTCCACTACATTTTTGTAATCAAAAACACATAATTTCTTATCAATAACATTTTTTTAACTCCTTTTCCCGTTTTAACTGTTTTGGGAAATTTCACACAGTAAACTTTAGCACCCGTACCATAGAAACATTCAATAATTCCACCAGCGTATTCAACAATCGATTGCATCACCTACATGCACTTTCTTAGAAAACGACACATATTTTTCTTTATTTTGCGCAATGACATCTACTTCTTCCTTTTCCAATGCGAGTGATTTTACAAACAACATATAATTGATATATATCGGGGTTCTTTATAATTTATATTACATACCATATGTGCACCTCGGGATAAACCACTCAAATGATCATGGTCCTACCTTCTCTGCAACTGGGACTATTTCCTTTTCCAAATATGACACACCTTTTCTTTCATAGTTTCTTTGCTCTTCATCATTTAAAAGGGGCCCTTTCTACCACTTTACTTAAATAATTTGTATACAAAAATTTTTTATCCATCTCTAACTGTTTGACGAAACATGTAGCTGCATTTCTTCCGCGGTATGTACTCAGCTAACTTAAATTTTCATTAAAACTACATTTTCTATAATACGCGAAGGAATAGGGTTCATGTTCGAAACATTTAACAGAAAAAGGTTTTGCAGCGTCTGGTTCTGACATATGTATAGGTTTTAATAAAGCCTCGAAATCAGCGTACATAACAAAAGGAATTCTTAACTGTTTTTGAAGTCCAACTGGCTCTCTTAAAGCTGAAGTAATAGCCCAGGCGAAACATGCGTTATCAGCATTTTAATTATTTATTACAGCTTTCTTTTTTCATTGTTGGCGGAACCTCCTCATTGGATTGTATTTGTTCATATTTGCACTTCAGGTATAAAATATTATTGAGGGTCCATCCTAAAACCTACCTCAATAGCTTATATAATTAAAATACTGATAATAAAATTTAGATTCACCTGAATCACGTTCTTGAAAATTCCACTCATCTTCTTTATAATTTCATCCATATAATCTTCATACAAGGCATATAAATCGCTTCCATGTGTTATAGTGTTTCAATTATTAAAAGATTTTAAATGGTTCAACATTTTCCTTAATAAATAGCATAAACCATATAGTTCCAGTTAATTTTCAACTACATTATGCACATATAAATACTATCCATCAGTGTTATCACTTTTTCTCTAATATTTTGCGAATTCTTCTACATCGACATACATACGAGACGAATCAGGTATTTGATAACTTACCCTTTCCCCAATGCGGCAACACATCCTTTCACTCCATCATCAATCACTACAAATGCTTTTACTTCGGTGATTAGTACTTTAGTTCATGCAGTGTAACAATTCCTTTCCACATGTACATAACACACTTCACACTTCACCAAATCCGTATTATCATCGATCTTTATTCTTTTCCCTCGACAAGTTAAGATATGCCGATTTTTATTACCTACAGTAAATTGCCCACAACAACATTCACACTCGAACATTTCGACTTGCTACCAACAAGAATAGATGAGACTGTCATTAACGTATTAGGGACATCTAATTTTAAACCTCCTATTCCCTCTTGAACTGTTTCAAGGCGGACGACATCTCACGGGTTTAACCGAAGAAGACATCTCAAACCTTTCGTTGAAGGTCTTTAACTGGTTTCAAAGGCAGAGCGACATCTGAGTTTTCGTTGAAGTATACAACATTTCAAGGTCTCCTTAGCCCACTACATACACATAAAGATTTGAGGGATAAGCTTGCAATAGTCGCAATCACTTTTTATTTAAATCTATATATTTTTCTTATTTATATCAGAAAGTTAAAGCTCGGTAAACTAAAACTGTGTAATAGTAATTGTAAAACTATCGGCTTCATTATTTGAAAAATAATATAACAAAAATACAAAATTATGTCAACTATAATGACTTACAAGAGGGAAGATCCCGAACCCGGAAATTCAAAAAAAATTGAAACTTTGGGAATATATAAAATTTATATATATAGGTGTGCAATACATAATTTTTTTGTTGGACATTCACTTTTAAGGGTGAAACACACCCCATCGAAAATTAACAGATTTTCAATTTTTCCTACAACTCAGTAACAAGAAAGATAGAAGATAGGTGTAAATAAATCCGTTGCAGCATACATCAAACTCTTTCAAAATATGTGACTATCATATATACAGGATGTTCCATTAAACCCTGCAGCTTACTGCTGGTGTTTTTGTAACAATACAGAAAAGTTTAAAGATATAATCTGTGTGATAATTCTATTTAAAACTGTATAGGTGTTACAATATACAGGATGTTCCTAAAGTAAATATCACCATATCCTTGGTTATATCTAACAGAACTTCATGTACTATGTTATTATATATAGGTCTATATATTATTGATACTTATTGCAAGAATGATCTCAATCTAAATTTAAAATATGAAATTTGAGAATATGTAAACAATAAAGTTAATGAAATTTACTGTATATATCTCTGCGGTATTATATTGATTAGATAACACATTGTTTTGTTTGATAATAACAGTAAGAGTATTAGTTCTAATATGTAAGTATATAAATATTCAATTCTTTAATTTGAATTTAATCACTCGCTGTTGTAAAGAGGAAAAGGTAGTATTTTAGACCAAAGTTATATCTTATAATTAATCGATTTTATTAAGCGATAACTAATATATCATGACCAACATTTTAAGCAATACAAATATTGATAAGTACATCAAAATAGTACATGTGATTAGCTGCTGATTAGTCATAAAGTATAGGATATATAGGAAATGTTTATAGATAACACTTTACATCTTTGGTCATGTCTATTATGTAGTGAAATACTGGCTACTGAATAATTATTCTGTATGGTACGATTGAAATTCTTCGAAGAAATATAAAACATAAGGACTTCGTTGCACCACGCCTATCGTATGATGGCCTGGCTACCGCAAATGGAACACTATAGGATGTATAAAATCCTGTTGTCTAAAAGCAAAAACTACCAGATTTTCAAACTTATTTGATACAGGGACTGTTGTTTGATAACATTATTGCGTTCATGCAACACAATATCATAACCAAACAGTAGCACAAGATCGGAAAAATTTTCTTACAAAATTTTTCCATATGCAGAAGCTCCTTATACATCTAGTGGTTACATCACTGCCGTAGTTTTTTCGGTATCGTCAATATTTCAACATGTTTGCTTGATAGTATACTCTTGCAATGTAGCAGGGCAATGACCAGTCCAAGAGTCCAGAATAACACGCTCTGAGCTCCCACATTTGGCTTTATACACACGGGTGAGGCCATTCATTAAATGGATTCTTTTGTTAATTTTCCCGCGTTTGAAGCCTAACATAAACATTCGGTTGAAACAAAGACTTGTGTTACACGCGGATCAACTACCACTTTGTTCTTTCATGACAATAAATAGAGGGAAAGAAGTTTTCCAGAAGCTGATATTGTCGAAGTATGGTATAACTATGTGTTGTTGCGGATATTGACTGCACAACTTCTAGCAGCACTTTTTTGAACCCTGCAGCTAACGTGCGACCAGAATGAGAAACTCTAGATTAAAGCCACTTTCATTGCATTGAATGTATTATCTTCTCTCGACTTTGTTTTATGAGTCACCCAATTTAACAAATGTTGGAAACGCGATTTCATTTAACTTTTCCGGAATCTGTACCATATGATCGCGTAATAAATTTATTTATTTTTTCTTGAAACACTATTCTATATGTTTCTTAAAATTCCAGACCCAATGCCGGGATGCTTTAAAGTTTTCTAAATGTATTCCTTGATTAGCTTGCAAAACCCATCTTTGAATGTCCAAATCATGAATAATATCACCCTTATCAATCTCTCCACAAAGTTATTATAAACGGATTCCGAAATTTGTAGCAATTTTTCCCGTCGTGTGCCTCCCCGGTTTACTGTTTCTTCTCATCTAGAACGAATAAAAGAAAATTAAGACAAATCGTAGTTATATTAAATGGAGTTCACTGTTTACCTGTACAATTGTTGGAGAGTTGAAACTTTTTCGAAATTTATTTTGGACGGTTGCTAACGTAAAAGTCGCTTCGTTTTCCCACGTTCTTATTCCACAACCTTGGTTTTATATTCTAAAGTGACAATACCGCCTTCTTCTGGAACACATTGTTCAATCTTCAGCATTCCATCAGCTTCTCGAACTTCTTCGTGTAGGTGCGTATGCATCATCTACGAAGTCTACGGAATGTGGTCTGACTGGATTCAAAAATTTAAGTGTTGTGTCCATTCCAGCGAAAATGAGGTAACTCTTTTTGAACATCAAGAAGCATATCCTTTGGCTTATGTCGTGTAGTTCTACTTCGTGGTTATTCACAGGTGTTAGATTATTGTTATTGGCAACGTCAAACGTTACCATGGTAAACGAATTACATTTAAAGTATTTACGACAACCATTTTCAACACCACAATGGTTTATTTCACAATCTAACAACAAATACTATTAATATCAGGTGGGGGAATTTATATAAGCAATGTTATCATTTATCATTGCATTTGGATTGATTATTGACAAAAAAATGTTTACACCAGTAGATAAAAACTTCGAATGTAATTATCAAACAAAACAATGTGTTATCACAATAATATAATACCGCAGAGATATACAGTAAATTTCATTAGCTTTGCATGTGGTTTGCATATTCTCAAATTTCATATTTTAAATTTGTGTTGAAGAGATCATTCCCTTTTAATAAGTATTCAATAATATAGACCTATATATAATAACATAGTACATGAAATTCTGTTAGATATAACCAAGGATATGGTATTTACTTTTTAGGAACACCCTGTATATTGTAACACCTATACAGTTTTAATAGAATTAAAAGTCACACAGATTATATCTTAAACTTTTCTTTGTATTGTTACAAAAACACCAGCAGTGTAAGCGCAGGGCTAATGGAACATCCCTGTATATATGATAGTCCTATATTTTGAAAGAGCTTGATGTATGCTTTAATATTACATTTACACTATCTTCTATCTTTCTTTTTACTGGAGTTGTATGGAAAAAATTGAAAATCTGTTAATTTTCGATGAGTTGATTTCACCCCTTAAAGTGAATGTCCTATACAAAAAAATTGCGTATTGCACACCTATATATGTTCTATATATTCCCAAAGTTTCAATTTTTTTTGAATTTCCGGGTTCGGGATCTTCCCTTGTAAGTAAGCTGCCACTCTTACAGCCTCACCCCATATTTCTTTCTTCAAGTTGGAATCAAAAATTTGTTATCTGCTTTTTTCCATCAATGTTCTGTTAAGCCTTTCTGCTGCTCCATTGTGCTGTGGTGAGTATGGAATAGTATAATCTAGCACTATGCCTCTGTGTTTACACCATTCTTTAAATTTACTGTTAACATACTCCTTTCCATTATCGCACCTTTATTTTTGCAGTTTTCAAATTAAATTTCGCTTTAAAAACGTTCCTTGTCAAAGCATGGCTGCGATAACTTCATACTTGCCTTTCAATAAATAAACGCTGGTAAATAAAGTATAGTCATCCAAAAGAAGTAATAAACCACCACATATATCTGTAATAGGTTCTATAGGACCACATATGTCTTTATGAATGATTTCTAAAGGACGAGTTGCTCTTTGTCTCACTTCAGTAAAGGGATTTCTTATCTGACGCGCTTTGGCACATACTTCACATACTGAATGTTTAAAAAGTTCAATATCCTTCTCGTTTAAGTTTAGGCAAATGCTCATTTGTTGTAATTTTTTTAAATTTTCCCCTCCAATACGTCTTAATTTTCGATGCCAATCCATTACATTGTTTACAACACTTACCAATGCTCCAATTCTACTATATATAGCCCCCTTTCGTTTTTAGTACCTTCCAAAATCTTATTTCTATCTTTGAATACTTCTATTCTCCTTTTGAAATACTACCTTGCCACCATGTTCTGTTATTTTATTTACTGATAGTAGGTTTTTACTAGGATCTGGTACGAAAACAACGTCTTTAAGTGTACAATCTTTAGTTTCTATGTTTCCAGTCCATGTGACAGCATATTCTGATCTTGTTTTGCTGTTCCTATTTCAGATACATTTTCGAAGATTACTTACTAAATCTTTACAATTCACCATGTACTATGAAGCACCTGAATCCAAAATCCATTGTTTTGAATTATTATCTTTGACTACATCTTCTGTAAAAAAGTAACTTTCGACTTTCCTCTTTCATTTCTATTTGTAAAATAGCAATCCTTGGTCTGATAATTTATTTTTTTACAGATGTTGCACCTTGCTTCGCCATTTCTACATTGCTTAGCGAAATGTCCGGCTTGACCACATTTATAACAAGTTTTATCGGTAGAATTTCGACTTACCTTATTTGTATTTTTTGGAATTGCTTTAGATGTTTTAAAAGCCACCTGTTCGCTATTACTTTCTGTGCTATTCAGTCTTTCTTCTGCAATTAGTCGTGCTGTTAAATTTGTTAGATTTCTTTCTTCTCTCGCTGTAGATTCCCATGCACTAATGAAGTGTCTATATGTTTCAGGGAGAGTCGACAAAATCTTTGTTGTCAGCATCGTTTCATGGATGTTTTGTTTTAATATTCTTAGCTTATGTGCTAAATTCTCTAAATCACATATAAATTTAGCCATATCATACCTTTTTTATACTGGCAGTTGTAAAAATCTTGTAACAGGCTGTACTTTCGTTGCTCTGTATCTCTTTCATAAACTGCATTTAATTTGTCGTACATTTCTTTAGATGAATTACAGTGTAGCAAATGTGTTAATACTGGTTTACCTACCGTAGTAATAATCAACTTTTGCGCAATTGCATCCTTTTTCTCCTAATCAATTTTTTCCGTTTGATCTATGTGACATGGCTTCTTTCCAGTTACTATATCGTTCACTTGCTTGGTCTTGAAAAATATCGTAATTTGAAATTTATATATATCGTAGTTGGTTGAATCTTCCAAAGTATCTATATTGATAGTTTCCTCTGCCATTTTACTTTCGTTTTATCACTACTATTTTACTCTTGTTTTTACTATTTTACTATTATTTTTACTATTTTACTCGCTTTGTATGAAATATACACTAACCTTACGTTTTCCGCTTTTGCCACCTTTTTACTTAAACATTTTCTTATTTTATTTATGCTAGCCTGGGCCCATAACCTGTTAACTTGTTACATTTTTTATATCGGCAATAAAGTTTTTTGACTGAATATTTTATTTACAAACTCAACATAAACAATAACACTAATAATACTCGGTACAATGTCAAACGGTTTCTTTTTACTGCAAGCACTGCACCACTGGCGGGAAGTTACCGAATTGTTATCAAATTTTAACAGTCAAGTTAATAATGGTTGATACAGATTTAGAGTCCGAATAGTTAATTATTAATTATTAATTTTTGAAGCGTTAGTAAAGGGCACTCATAATATTGTAAATAACCTTTTTGTGTTATACTTTATTTTATTTTTATTTCAATACTTCAAATTGTTGTTTTTTATATAGTTTTCCTTAATATTCTCATTGTATAAAATATTAATCGATCGCTATTTGTATGCAACGAACGATTTCTCATGATATTTCACGATTTTTCGTATCCAAGCTCACGAATTTCTCATTTTCTAATCTGGGAACACTGTTTACTATAGTTGGTCCAGTCAAAGCAACTGTTTAAATACAGCCATTAATTTAGTTTGGTTGATTAGTATCAAGTCAAGTGTTTTTTTGTAAAATAGTAGAATTCTTTTTAACAAAACGTATTTGTTTATTTTTATATTTTTCATTTTTTTACGTCCCAAATTTATAGGTGGTTGTGATATTTCATGTTAAGTAGTTGGCAATGCTTTTATTACATATACAGCAGCATTGCACTGAACACGCAATACGTTTGTATTTATTAAGGTTGTTAAGATTGTTAAACAATAAAATCGTATATAACTAGTGCTTTGTATTACTCAATTTACCAGGAATATTTATCACAAGGCGTGAATACGTTACAAGTGGCGACGGGGATTCTGGCATTCTACTCGTTTATCTCGTAAATATATGCTAGGAAAATGGCGGAGCACGTGGCACCTGTAGTTTTAAGAGGCAGAATAGGTTGCATTTCCGAATTTAAACCAGAGAAAGATTGGGTGACTTGGCAGGAACGACTGGAACAATATTTAGCTGCTAATTATATTGAAAGTGATGAAACAACAACAAGCTCATAAGACACTAAGGGATTTATGTGATCCTATTTTACCTAAGGAGAGGAATTATGAAGAATTGTGTGACATGCTGAAAAAACAATTTTCTAAGAGAATATCTGTATTTAAAGAGCGAAAATGAGACAGTACGGCAATGGTTCGTACGAATCAAAAGCAAGGCAAGTGCATGCAAGTTTGGAAATAAATTAAGCGACGTCTTGAGCGATAAATTTGTTGCGGGATTGAAGAAAGGACCGGTGTTAGACAGAGTGTGCGAAGAGGAACACACGAAAACAGCGGAGCAACTCCTGTGGAAACAGCGTTGAATAAAGAAGCAACGATGGGTTCTTTATCAACCCATTTATCCGGCAGCATACCGAGGGCACGGTTAAGAAGGATCAAGCTGGAGATAAACTTAAGTGTAACAGTTGTGGTAAGAGCAATCATAATTTTGCAAAGTGTAAGTAAAAAACCTACAAATGTAAGATCTGTAAGCAAGTAGGACATTTAGCTGTAGTTTGAAAGAAACAAAAATTGTTTATAGAAGTTAAAGGGTGATCACGAAACAATCGATTTTATGGAGATGCATTATGTTTATAACAATTATTATATTAAGCCAACTTTAGTACAATTGACGGTAAATAATAAACCATTACAGGTGGAAGTAGATTCAGGGGCTGGCATTTCAGTAATACCAGAAAAGATGTTTAAAGAAAATTTTCAAAATTTAAGGTTAACAGATACTGCAGTAAAATTAAAGTGTTAATTAGTCCAGTTGGGGAATTTTATGCTACAATAGGTTACAAAGGAAAGGTTTTTAAAGGTTGCAGGTTAATAGTTGTTAAGAATGGAATAGTTCCACTAATAGGGGAGACATAATGAAATCATTTGGAATTAAAGTAGATTTTACAAATAATTATACATACTAAATGGTGATCGATTTTTCGGATCGGCTAACGCTGTTCTCGGTTAGCTGGTAAGTGGGTAGATTGCGAACAAAGGACGTATGCGCATCGATATAGCGTTTTTCGGTCAAAGTGGGAGTCGCTAACCGCTATCTAAACGTGGTCGAAAACGCGCGGGACGCACGCGTATCGAAAGCGGCGTGCGTCGTGTATGGACTAGGCTGCGCGGATTTTTGAGATCAGCCCCCAAAATCCGAAGAAACGCGCGACAACGGTACCGTGCCGAAGGCTTCTACCCTCGACGTCACGCTTACATTTACGAAAAATTATACTAGAACGATAAATGTAAAAATAACTGATATTTTTATTTGTAAATAGAAAAATTAACATGTTTTCATAATACATACGATTACAATGTATTTTTGTATAAATACCATATACTATCTCTCTATTATATCATGTACTTATACGTGTTCAGTATCATATTTCTTCTAAATTACAAAAAAGAATGTATTCAACTAAGTAAAATGAATAATAGATTTTATATATATACACCAATATTTTAAAGTTTAAAATGTTTTAAAATTCACCAATTGATGTAAATTAATAAATTTTGTTCGAGGTTTAAAATTTCTGCATAAAATATAGAAAATCGCATTTTATTTTTTCTTTTCTAATGTATATATGAAAATTAATGTAAATTAATAATTTGTTAATAAATATTATAAAAATAAAACACCAATTTAAAAAAAAACGGTTTGTTCTTCTTTTAAACATGCACAAATTACCGCTGTCATTGATTTTTTAAGTAGACCGAGCAACCAAAGAAGGTAGTACGAAAAATCTACAAAGAAAAATAGGTATCGTCAACTACTTTCAAATTCAATTCTGAAAAAGTTAAGTAAATACTGTTAATTTTTTATTTATTTACAAATATACATAGTGAGTGTGAAAAGTGATCGATCGATGCATTATTCAATATATCTTTTTAAATGTATTAAAGGTGTTAGCAAGAAAGTAAACGAAACAGATATAATAAGGTTAAAAATATACGAACATTAATTAAATAAAAAAGAGTTGTGTCTGTATACGCGCATAACTTTAATACATTACGATACAATAAATAGCTTGGTGAATTATTTGAATGATATTTCTTTTGATTAGATAAATATCATCCTTATGCAATAAGTGTTTGATTCGATAAGGCCTTTATTTAAGTGAAGGCTCCAAATGTGACGATACAAATGTTTAATTATTATTTTTATTTATACGATATGTTATCTTTTTACAATTTTGTATTTCAATGTCGTCAAAATTATATTCGAAAATAGCATTATTGAAGAAGCGAAAATACCTCTACATCGCATCAACTGTTCGTAGTTGAAATTAATCTGAACTTACTATTACAAACACATGGTTTTTGCAGACATAAATCCGTTCAGAGAGATTTTATTAGTGTTTTCAATTTTAGTTATACCAAAAAGAGTAGACAACAGCAAACATTTTTGAATACATTTCATAACACTCGAGTATAAACATAAACAATTTGGTTTCTTAAAATCAAAGAGCGGTTTGTTTGTATCTATCATACTTTTCATAGACATTTGTCTTGCAGTAATTCTTATACATATTTATACGTATCTTTCAACGTTTTGCCATTTTGAATGGGCAATGAAGATAATAATAAGTAGTTATACATACTATTTAAAATGTTCAAATAAAATTAAAATGTGATTTTACAGATACATGAAAAAGAACGATTTCCTCCAGTATATGAAGATGCACGTACTACGAAGTCGTTGAAATGGAGAGGAAGTGAGACTTCGGGAAAAAACTTTCTTCAGAATTATTTTTATATTTTAAAATCGATAAATTCAATATGATCTAGATATAAAAATTTTCATTGATAAATTTTTGTTGAAAATAAATATTTATATAGCAAACGCAAGTCTGAATAATAATAAAAGACGCAATCAAATTTTCACAATGTATTTACATTCAAATTCTTACAATAGATATATATAATCTGAAAGAAATAAAAAAATTAAATTAAAAAGAAGAGAAAAAAAGTAATTGCATCTTACTTTTCCATTTTCTATGGGATTCTGAAATTAAAAAAAAATAATAATGAGAAATACTTTAACGTGTTTCATATATAAATGGTAGCATAATAGTACGTAAAGATGATTTATATTTGATTATTAACAATATTAAACATACTTTACAAAAAATTCTTTAATATGTATTACATATTAAACAATACAATATACATTAAATTTAGAAGAAAAAAGAAACTTTTGTAAATATACAAACTAATAATGAAGAACACAATATTAAATATTTAAAAAAATGTAAAATAATTTACTATGAGGTGCATGTGACTTAACATTATTATATTAAATTACACGATACTGTTGGGTTCTTGTATAATAAAAGAAGTCACAAGGTATCTATATAATTTTGTTATAACCTTGATTAAAATTATTACTATAACTATTTTTCTACTAGGCATAGCTACTGCGGCTCTAGTTGGATTAGGGAAATGATTTGGCCGATGGGGGTAATTCAAAGGATATAAAACTTCCCTCTCTTAAAGAAAATACAACATAAAATAAAAATTACAAATAAACATTATAAATTTAATCGCACAACAGGTTTTTTATGCGTTACTTTTCCTAACCGGATAACTTGAGATTGCGGCTGGGAGGTATAGGCCCAGGACCCGGGATCTTCGACTCATTCGTCGCTTCCTGAGTTGAGTTTGATTGATGTCCGGTTCTTCAAAAACTTTCATTTTCTCTACCTCCTCAAGGTCGTTTGCTCTTAACTGAGGTCTGATTTTTGCGACTTTTCCATGCTGAACTTTTCTATTTTTTTTCTTTTTTTTCCCCCCCACTTTATATAGTTGATCTACATGGTGTCTCCTTTTTTCCCCATCACCCATTCGATCTCAAGAATTTTCCTACTCCTCTCCAATCTGCCCAAACCCATTTAGCGTCTCTTGTAAAATTTCCCTAGCCCAACTTATCTCAATTTGAAATATTTACGTAGTTCTTCTTTTTTAAAAGGGATGTTATCTGTTTGTCTAGTGGAACCATTAAATTAAATTTGTTTTTAACTGAATATGAAAACATTAAATTGCTGGCGCTTTATTTGTTGTTGGATGGATCATAATTCTATAATGTTTAATAACTGGTTTAAATTTTTGTAGGTTTTCTTTACTATTAGGATTGAATGCAGTTTTGTTTTTTTGAACAAACGTTCCTAATCCGTTTGTGGCAGGATGATATACTGTGTAAATTTATGTTTTATTCCATTACTTTCCATAAACTGTTTGAATTGTATATTTGTGAATTGAGATCCATTATCTGAACATAGTACTGACGGTAGCCCAAATGTTAAAATACGTTTCTCAAGACTACTACTAATTATAGATACTGCAGCACCTGTATCTATTTCCATATTGAGAGATATTTTGTTTACTTTTACGTTCACTGTTAATCTTTTTGTGTTTATTTCATTGCTTTGTGTGAAATGAATGCTTTTTACATATGACTGACATTCAACTTCAACATCATTATTGATTAAATTAACATTTTTATTTCGTTTCTTCCGGCATGCTCTACATGCTTTACAATAATTACATTTTGAATTTTTAAACTTACAATTAGAAGCATAATGGTTTTGACCACACCTGTAACATGAGATTTCTTTACCGGTTTTTCCATTTTGTTCCTTTTTCTCGCATTTTTTACCTTTTTATTCCCTATTTACTTTCACTTGTAGCCCCTTTTTTATTGCACAATTTTTCTGTCCCCAATTGCTGTGAGTCCTTATTGACATTTTAAGTGAATTTTTTCTATCGAACGTTCTAGAGTTAAACCTGGAGTTTCCAATAAGCGCTGTCTAATTCTGTCATTCTACCATACCACAAACTAGTTGGTTTCTGAGGGCAGTTTGTAAATAACTTCCGAAGTCGCAATGGGTCGATAATTTTCTTAATGTTGCAATATATTCTTTAATGGTTTCTCCATTCTTTTTCGTGAAATTTATAATATTCAGCATTCTACCGGTTTTGGTTCGTAAAACGTTTAAAAATACGATGATTCCCGGGAACTTTTTGAACTGGGAAATTGGGCAATTTTTCGCAGACAATGTCGAACGCTTCGACACCCCATAAGAACAAATAATTGCGTTTAAGTTTGTTATCATTAACAAGGAAAATTCAAACGATTGTTCTAATCTTTGCACCCATTGGGTTTTGAATCTTCGGTTCGAATACATCGATGCTGAAATTTTATGTAATAAGGTTGCCTGAATAACCATTTCCCCCACGGGTTCGCGAACCTCTGTTTTTCCGTCCATCGTCGCCAATTTTTGTTGGGTTCTTGTATAATAATAAGCAAGTCACGAAGCGTATCTATATAACTTTTTTATAACTTTGATTATTGTTGGTAGTACTAGTTTAGAATAGAATAATAGATATAAGGTTGGCATTAGGTAGAGAGAGTGGGTTTGAGCACAGTCATGTAGTAAGGAATAAAAAAAAATATGTACATTGTTTTGGGTTTTTTATTAGTACAAAACAATAACAAGTAAATAACGGGCAGTCAAGGGACAGTATTTTTTTGAAGAATACTCAAAAAGAAACCGATATAAAATAAATATAAAGAGGCGTCATCAACCGTTAAACAAAATAGGGGATCATCGAGGGATTAGTCCTCTTAGGAAAGAAGGTAATATAGCCGAAAATTGGTTAATGTGGCGAAACAGGTTCGAAAATTACCTAAAAGCCAGTGAAGTAAATAAAAAATCTGAGACTGTACAGTGTGCTCAGTTATTACATTATATAGGAAAGAAGGTTTCAAAATATATAAAACCTTTAAGATAAAGGACAAAATAAAGATAAATTAGCAGAGACAGATTTGAGGAACACTTTCTACCAAAAGAAAATTAACATACGAAAGATATGTGTTCATGATAAAAAGACAGAAAGATACTCAAATTTTGGGGAAGAATTTATCACGGAATTAATAGAACAAGCACAAAATGCAAGTTTGGAAGCCTTCAAGATAGCCTCATCAAGTGCATGATCACATGTGGAGTAAGAAATAATGAAATGAGAAATCAGCTACTGCAAAATGACAAGTATACGTTGGAGGAAGCGATAAATCAGTGCAAAATCATTGAGAAGTCCAGACTCCAGTGCGTAGAAATGAAAGAAACAACAATACCATTTGTGGTGGATCAAATTAAAAATAACAGTAAAAATAATAAAGGCAAAGGTAGGAGTGGCAGCTACAGTAATCGGTTAATAAGTTCATGCGGAGAGTGTGGTAGAAACCATAAGGTCAATGAATGTCCGGCATACGGCAAATTTTGTAATAAATGTAAAAAAAAAATCATTTTACTATTTTGTAAGAATAAAAAAACATCAATGAGGTCACCGAGGAAGAAAATACTGTAGTTGACACACTAACCTCCAATGTAGATAAGTGCCTATTTTTAGATTCAATAAGAAAGAATGAACTGATTAATTGTTGGTACACTGACTTACAAATTAACAATAAAATATTGAAACTAAAGGTGGACACTGGCGCTATGTGTAACGTAGTATCAGTGGAAGATCTGAAAAGATTAAACTATTCAATATTGCAATTAAATCCACCAACATACAATTACGATCATATACAGGGGATTCCCTTAAAGTAACTGGTGTATGTAACATTAGTTGTAAGAGAAAAGATCAAAAATATAGTTTAGAATTTTATGTGATAGAATCCAAAACTCCAGCTATATTAGGGCTAGATTCATGTATAGATTTAAATGTAGTAGAAAAGATAGATAATGTAAATAGAATACAAAATGAAAGTAGTTTAATCAAGGCATATATAGAAGTCTTTGAAGGGATAGGGTGTTTAAGTAAGCCATAAAATTAAATTAAAAAGTGGAGCAAAACCAGTTGTTCATGCTACTAGACGAGTTCCTTTAGCATTAATGTCTAAATTAAAAGAATGTTTAGATACATTAGTATCACAAAAAATAATTGAGAAGGTTGAGGGACCTACAGAGTGGGTAAATTCTTTAGTGATTACTAAAAAGGCAAATGGCGATATTAGAATTTGTCTAGATCCAAAAGATTTTCAACGAAAATATAAAAGGAGTTTTGCTTGATACCCACTCTGGGGGAAATCGCTGCCAAAATGGCAGGTGCGAAAATTTTAGCACATTAGATCCCACCTGTGGATTTTACCAGATAGTTTTGAATGAAGAAAGCAGTGACTTATGTGTTTTTGGCACACCATATGGTCAATACAAATTTTTAAGGCTCCCATATGGAATAAAATGTGCGCCTGAAGTATTCCAAGAAAGGTTTAAAGACATTTTTAGAGATTGTGAAGGTAGGAATATATATAGACGACATAATAGTCTGGGGTGAAACTGAAAAGGAACATGAGGATAGGTTAAAAAAGTACTAGAAGGTAGCAAAAAAGAATAATGTAAAGTTTAATTTATCAAAATGTCAATTTTTGAAGCAGAGTTTAAAATATATGGGGCATAACATATCGGCAACAGGTATCTCACCTGACAAAAAAAAATCATTACGATACAAAACATGCCCAAACCAGCATGTAAGGAAGAGTCCAACGATTACTAGGTATTTAACTTACGTTAGCAAATTCGTAAAAAATTTCTCAACTGAACCATTTTCGAAAACTTCTAAAGAAGATGTCTTATTTACATGGGGTCAAAGACAGAATGATGCGTTCGAAAAAATAAAGAATGTTTTAAGTGCAAGTCCGGTATTGCAATTTTATAATGTGAACAAAGAAACGACATTATCAGTAGACATTTCAAAATCGGGCGTAGGAGCAGTATTGTTGCAAAATAATTTGCCATGCGCGTATGCGTCAAGAGCACTCACAGAAACGCAGCAGCGCTACGCACAAATTGAAAAAGAAATGGCGGCAATATGTTTCAGACTTAAGAAATTTCATGAATATATTTTTGGCCGCAAAATAATAGTAGAAACAGACCATCAACCATTGGTAACAATTTATAAAAAACCTCTAAATAAATGCCCGCCTAGGTCAACGTATGTTATGCAAATACAGAAATATGAGATTGAGTTGAAATATAAGCCAGGTAAAATGCTTATCATAGCAGATGCATTATCCCGTGCTCATTTGAATGATAAATGACAGAAATTTAGATGACGGGTTCAGGCTCATATCTGTTTGATTACGGAAAATATTAATGCTAAACAAACAAAATTAGAAGTAATCAGGGAAATGAAACTGATAGGGACATAGAGTTAAAAGAATTGAAAAAATGTTATTTTGGAAGGTTGGCCTAAATATTCCAGAAACTTACGCAACATCGTTGAACCTTATTTCAAATTTAGACATGGGTAAACTATAATTGACGGTTTAATATTCAGAAAACAGAGTTTAGTAATTCCTATAAAATTAACAGCTGAAATTTTAGGGAAAATTCATTACAATCATTTGGGAAATTAAGAAGTGTTTAAATCTAGCTAAAGAATCAGTTTTTTGGCCTACTATGGCAAATGAAATCAAAACAATAATTGAAACGTTATTTGTGTCAAAAATACCGCTAAAATCACATGAAACAGGTTTATTGCCTTGGAACAAGGTTGGATGTGATTTGTTTGAAATTAAAGGAAGAAAATATTTGCTTTTGGTAGACTATTATTCTAAATACATAGAAGTAGAGGAAGTAGATGATAGACAAGTTTAGATATTGTAAAATATTTGAAGTCAATATTTGCCAGCATGGTATTCCTGTAATTTTAAATTACAGATGGGGACCACAATTCACCCCCAGAAATTTTTAAACGTTTTTCAGAGAAATGGGAATTTAAAATGTTATAACATCACCAACACATGCATCTTCGAATGGCATGGCCGGGGAAATGTTCAGACAGTAAAAAATATTTTTTAAAGTCCTAGAAGAAAAAAAGGATATTTATTTAGCCTTGTTAACTTACCGAAATATGCCAATATGTCAGAGATTTTCGCCAGCACAAGTTCTGATGAGTCGTAGACAAGATCTACTATTTCAACAAATAGTTATGAATTCATTCCACAAGTAATAGATAGAGAAATATCATGAGTTCTTAGACAAGAATACAAACAATCAAGAAAAATATTTTAACAAGAAAGGAGTAAGAATTACCTGAACTCAAAAGGGGATAAATGTGGTACAACTGAAACCAAAAGGTACTTGGACACCAGCGGTCGATAAGAAAGCATAGAGATAGAACTTACGTTGTCAAAACAGAAAGCAATACGGAATTTATAAGAAATAGAGTTTTCATCAAGAAGGTGAGTGGAACTACGAAGAACACAAGTGAGAACATAAACGAGGAAGTGGAAACCAAAGATAATTTTAAAACATACATTGAAATGGGACAGACTGAGAAAAATGAGAAGAGTGCTAATACAGGAAAGGTTAGAAGTGAAAATCAAGTTTGCTCAAGAACGGGACGAATCATAAAACAGCCAAGTCCATTAAATCTTTAATCTTAGAAAGGGGGATGTTGGTAGTACTAGTTTAGAATAGAATAATAGATATAAGGTTGGCATTATGTAGAGAGAGTGGTTAGAGCACAGTCATGTAGTAAGTTGAATAAAATAATAATATGTACATTGTGTGGTTTATTATTAGTACAAAACGAAGTAACAAGTAAATAACAATTATAATTATTACTATAACTATTCTTCTCTTCTTATGGGAAAATCATTTGCGCCGATGGCGCGTAATTCAAAGGATATAACAGATACACATAAATCATTTTTCGTTTCTGAAATACAGATATAAGTATTTGTTATGTCGGGATTTAAAATTCCCGCCTTGGGAATAAGGGGCAAAAAGAGGAATAGATATAAGAAGGGAGATAGATATATAGTATGTAAGAATGAGATGTGAGACATGGCATATGTATGTAAACGGTGAGAAATAAAAGTATAGGATACAGGTGTATATTGTGATTCTACCACCCTACCACCACAACAAATCTGGCGACGAGGATAAAAGAAAAGATACAAATACGAAAATTACAGCGGTGAAATCCTGGGAAAATAGATAAGTACTAAATGGTATCAGATACCTACATAACCTGAAAAAAGGAACGAATGCGAAACGCATCTACATAAAAAAAAAAAAAATGTCGCTACAAACGGTATTCACGATTGAACATTTCGACAAAAACAAAACGAGGTGAACTAGGTGGATTGAAAGACTGGAAGGTGCGTTCACAATATTTGAAATTACGGATAAAAATGCTAAAAAGCACTTATTACTACATTATATGGGGGCAGATACATATGATATCGTCAGTGACAAATTAGCACCAGAAAAACCACAGTCCAAGTCTTATGAGGAAATTGTAGAGTTACTGAAAACATTCTATGAACCTAAACCGCTAGAAATTGTCGAAAATTACAAATTCCATTTGCGAAAACAGGAAGAAGCCGAAACAGTGGAAGAGTATATGGTAGCATTGCAGAAGTTAGCCATTAACTGTAACTTTGGAGCATACTTAGAAACAGCTTTAAGAAATCAGTTTGTGTTTGGAATACGGAATAAAGCTATTTTAAATCGCTTATTAGAAAAAGAAGGAATGAAGGCAGCTGATGCATTAAAATTTGCGAAGGCAATGGAGCTCTCCATGAAAGGAGGTACAGAAATGAGAGGAGAAAGAACAACAAACATGAACCAGGTACAAGAAAAGAGGAAGAAGATAGACAAGGTAACAGGGAAAACTCAAATTATTAATAAGAAAGATAAAGTTAAATGCTACAGGTGTGGTGGCGAGACACACTTAGCGAATAAATGTTTCCATAAAAGTTCGACATGTAATAACTGTAAAAAGCAAGGACATATTCAAAGAGTGTGCCTCAAAGCTAAACATGAAACTAATTTAGTAGAAAGTAAAAATGACGAGGAAGATTTACATAATATAGAAGTAATGTGCAATATTCAAGAGACAAGTAGTTCAAAAATATTTTTAGATGTAAACTGTAATAATGTAAATATTAAATTTGAGGTAGATAGCGGATCGCCTGTGTGTATTATAAATAAAAATATATACGAAAAATATTTTAAATATACATTAAATAAGCCTGATATAAATTTAGTGAGTTATTGTAATACGGAACTGAAAATGCTAGGGTTTGTAAAGGTTAACATAAAATGTAAAGGTGTAATAGTTGAAAATTGTAAATTGTATGTAGTTGATTCCAAAAGACACCCTCTCATGGGAAGAGATTGGATACAAAAATTGAATTTAAACTGGAATACAGTCTTTAACAGCTCAGTGAATTCAATTTCAACTGATGTTAATGAGGTTTTACAAGGGTTAAAAACTAAATATGCTAAAGTGTTTGATGTAAGTTCAATGGGAAAAATCAAAGATATACAAGCAATTTTAAAATTTTAAACCAAATTACAAGCCTGTATTCATGAAAGCAAGGCACGTACCTTTTGTGATGAAACAGAAAATAGAAGCCGAACTAGATAAATTGGAACGTAACGGGGTTTTAAACAAAGTTAAACAGAGTCTTTGGGCAACGCCGGTGGTAGCTATACCCAAGTCAGACAATAAGATTAGATTATGTGGGGATTATAAGATAACTTTAAATCCTAATTTACTCATTGATTCACACCCACTTCCAACTATCGAGGAACTGTTTTCGGAAATGGCAGGTGGAGACAAATTTACCAAAATTGATTTGTCCCAAGCTTATTTACAGTTAGAGGTACGGGAGGAAGATCGCGAAGCTTTAACATTGAACACGCACAAAGGTCTTTACAGACCAACAAGGCTAATGTATGGGGTAGCATCGGCTCCGGCAATATGGCAACGCCAAATAGAACAAATTTTAGCGGATATTCCAGGGGTTAGTGTCTTCTTGGATGATATCAAAATTACAGGCCCGGACGATGCGACTCACCTTGAACGACTGGACAAGGTTCTAGAAATTTTGAACAAACACGACATGCGTGTAAATTTTGAAAAATGCCAATTCTTTGCCAGCCAAATAGAATACTGTGGGTATGCCATAGATAAAATGGTATACACAAAATAAAAAAGAAAATTGAGGCAATACAGAACATGCCGAGACCGACAAATCGGAATCAAGTACGCGCATTTACAGGATTCGTAAATTATTATGGAAGATTCATAAAAAATCTTAGTAGTAAAATGTATTCAATTAATAATCTTTTAAAAGAAAACACTCCATTCATTTGGAATAACGAACGTGAAAATGCGTTTAATCAGATGAAAAAAGAATTACTGTCAAATAATTTCCTTGTACATTATAATCCTAAGTTACCGTTAGTATTAGCGGTGGATGCGTCACCGTACGGGGTAGGGGCTGTCTTGAGCCATGCTTATCCTGATGGAGATGAAAAGCCAATTATGTGTGCATCTCAAACGCTGACACCCACACAACAACGATACAGTCAGATTGATCGAGAGGCATACGCGATTATATTTGGAGTCAAACGTTTCTACCAATATCTTTATGGGAAGAAATTCACACTTATTACGGATAATAAACCTATTTCTCAGATATTTAGTCCAAAGAAGGGTTTACCATCATTGTCCGCAATGAGGATGCAACACTATGCTGCATTCCTGCAAGCGTTTGATTACGATATTATGTATAAAAACACGCGTATACATGGAAACGCAGACGGGATGTCTCGTTTACCTTTAAAAATTAAATCGCAATATACTATGGATGAGGTCGACGTGGTAGAGTTGAACCAAATTGATACATTACCGGTAACATTTAAAGAACTGTCGGAAGCTACGAAGACAGATGCAACCATTAAAATGTTAATACAGGGTCTTGCAAACGGAAGGGAAGTAGAATCAAAATTTCGTTTTGGGATAAACCAGCAGGAATTTAGTCTTCAAAATAGCTGTTTAATGTGTGGAATTAGAGTTTACATTCCGGAAAAATTACGGAAACAAATTCTAATGGAAATACACTCGACTCATTTCGGCATAACACGAATGAAGCAATACTTACGAGGATATTGTTGGTGGCCGGGAGTTGACAAAGATATCGAAAATGTAGTTAAGAATTGTACCGAATGTCAGTTGACGCGACCAGATCCAATGGGAGTACCAGTACACCCGTGGGGAAACTTCGAAGACGCCGTTTGACAGAGTTCATGTAGATTTCGCGGGGCCGTTCTTAGGTCATTATTTTTTCATTTTAGTCGATGCATTTTCGAAATGGCCTGAAATTCGCGTCCTAAAAAACATAACAACGGAGGCAACAATTACAGTATGTCGAAAAATATTTGCTACACATGGCTTACCACGAACATTAGTGTCTGATCATGGAAGACAATTCATGAGTAATGAATTTCAAACATTTTTAAAATTAAACGGAATACGTCATAAAACAGGGGCACCATATCATCCTGCATCCAATGGACAAGCGGAGCGATATGTCCAAACGTTTAAGAACAAACTTAAAACAATGGTAAAGGAAGACACAGATATAGAAAAGTTATTATGCGAAATTTTATTGACATATCGAAGAACTCCACACCCAGCAACCGGGAAATCACCGTCTATGTTGCTAATGAACCGACAAATTCGAACACGATTAGATATGCTTATACCGCAGTTTTCGTTAAAATCGGGCGAAGAGATACCTGTCACGAAAACATTTAAAAATAAAATGAAAGAGTAGCAGCTCGAGACTTCCTTTCAAAAGACAAATGGCAATTCGGAACTATAATAGAACAATGTGGAGTATTACATTACTTCGTTAAGTTGGATGACGACCGCATCTGGAAACGGCATGTGAACCAGTTGAGATCTATAGGACCATTGGTTGGGAGAAATCATCAAAATGACATTACCTTTGAAAATAATGATGAGGTGGAACTTCCGTCGAACTCCACAGAGATAGGTGTCGACACTCCAAAGACGGAAGCTATCGAACAAAACACTCATCAAGAGGGGGATCTTAATTCAGATCCAAATGTGGAATCACATACAACTCTTACACCTACTATATCACCTAAACATAATAATAATAAAGATAATGTTACTCCAACGGGTACAGTAGAAAGGCGATCTACTAGAATAAGGAAGGTACCAGAAAAATTAAACTTATAAATATTTTAGAATTGTTAGGTGGGGAAGAGCTGTTATGTCGGGATTTAAAATTCCCGCCTTGGGAATAAGGGGCAAAAAGAGGAATAGATATAAGAAGGGAGATAGATATATCGTACGTAAGAATGAGATGTGAGACATGGCATATGTATGTAAACGGTGAGAAATAAAAGTATAGGATACAGGTGTATATTGTGATTCTACCACCCTACCACCACAACAGTACTTTTTGTTGTTTTCTTGTTAATTGTGAAGAATACACGACATTATATACAATGATTTATTTAAACATAACGAACACCAAACAAACTGCAACAACGCAACGTGCTACATCTTGAAGTACAGTCTACATCTATTTTACACTTCTTCTTATTCTATTGTGAAAATATTGCGACATAAAAATTCCCTAACTCGCTATAACTAATACCAACTTCTAATTAAGGAAAGTATTATTATTCATAACACTTTTAAGGTGATAGTAGTTCTATCGGCATATTCGTCATAATATAGAAATTGTTGTAAAAGTGCAAATATAAAATTTACATTTGCGCCTTGGCGGCGTGGCCTATAGTTGGAATGCCGCCTTTTGCCCCGACGGGGCTGTTGCCCTTCCCCGCGACAGGGCTGCTGCTCTCCCCCGCGACGGGGCTGTTGTCCTCCCCCGCAACGACGTTTTCGGTATGTTCTCAGGCGACGACTCCGCCAGCCCCCCCGACCACGGCGTTCTTTCGTTCTTTCATTATTTCCATTTCTCGATCCTGTTACAATTATACATATATATATATATATTAATCGGAGTTCATAAATGTTTAAATTTTCATTAGAATACATATTATGAGGATATGTTACGTAATATTAACCCTAGAGTACACGCGCATGGGTTTATTCCACCCAAGCTGAATTATATTTTAATTTTACGGGTTATTGCGCATAACATTGAAATATCGTTCCATGTAAATTCTTGAACATGCTTTGGTAACAGTTTGCACCTGGAGTTAGGCGGATCACTTGCTATGTTTATTTTTTTTTAAACGTTTAATTTCGTTATGGGTGTCTTCCACCCGGGCGCGTGTATTTACGGTATCACATTTATTGTGAAGCAGTAAACGTAAGTAGCATGTTAATTTCAATTATTTTGCATAAACATAGTAGATAAAGTTAGGTTATGTTATATATTCAAGGTTTAGTAATTGTAATATGGCTTGTTATTTACTCATATACGTATGTTTACATTTTGTTTAGAAAAGATGTCTTTTTAGATGTCACGGAGATTCAATCTAAATTTAGAGAAGGACAGAGAAGAGGCTCTAAAATTTTTAGATTCTATTTCGTCTCATGAAAATGTACTAGAGAGCGAAAGTGAAGTTGAAGACGTATTGCAAGAAAGTGACCATGAAACTGACTCTTATCAAGAAGTCCAAACTTTCTCTGAAAATGGAAGCAGCTCAGATGACGATATTCCCTTTTTGGTTTCACGTTGCGTATATACTGGACGAGATAAAATTACAAAGTGGAAAAAAGTTGGAGTCGCAGAAAGAGGGAGACCCAAGGCACATGACATCATAAAAGAAAAATCAGGGCCAAAGGCAGTTTTAAAGCACCTCAAAAATCCGTTAGAAATCTGGAGCTACCTTACTACTCCAGAAATGATTACATTTATTGTGCATTATACCAACATATATATTGCTAAAATTTCAGAACGGTACATTAGAAAAAGGTTCTGCCTCCTGACTAATGCTTCAGAAATCAAAGCCCAGTTTGGCTTGTTGTATATAGCAGGTGTTCAGCGATCAAGTCATCTAAACGTTAGAGAGCTTTGATATAAAGATGGAACGGGTGTTGAAATATTTACAGCGGTAATGTCAATCAATAGATTTCAGTTTCTACTGAAGTGTTTGAGGTTTGACAATATACATATTCGAAAAGTCAGGAAACCTGTTAATCGATTGGCACCAATCCATTAAATTTTTTAGCTATTTGTAAATAATAGCCAACAAGCATATACTCTTGGTAGCAATGTAACTATCGATGAGAAGTTGGAAGCCTTTCGGGGGAGGTGCGCCTTTCGACAGTACATAAAGAGTGCTGGATACGACATTAAAATTTTTGCCCTAGCCGATGCCGGAACTTATTTTACGTATAACATTGAAATATACGCTGGACAGCAACCAGATGGGCCTTTCAAAATCAGTAACACGCCGTCTGAAGTTGTCAAGAGACTGATAAACCCCATTAAGGAAAAATAAAAAAGAAATTCCGCCGGAGTTTTTAGACACGAAAAAAAAGAAGTGTTCAAATTACAATATTTGGTTTTCAGAAAATCATTATACTACTGTCTCACGTACCAAAGAAGGGAAAGGTTGTGCTAGTGTTGTCAACAAAACACAACGATTCCAAAATAGATGGAGGAAGCAAGAAACCTGAAATGATATGTTTTCATAACAAGACAAAAGGTGGCGTTGACACTGTTGATCAGATGTGTTCAACATATTCTGTGTTACGAAAAAGTCATCGTTGGCCTCTTAGAGTATTTTTTGCTACACTGAACGTCACTGGGATAAATGCCCAAATAATTTATCGAGAAAACTCAAAGAATAAGAAATCGAGAAGAAAATTTCTAAAATCACTTGGACTGGAACTTGTTCAAGAGCACTTGGCCTATAGATCCACTCTACTCTCTTTACCTAGGGATATAAAACTGCAAATCAATAAATTTATCCGAAAGCAAGACCAGGCTGAAGGCACTGAAAAAACTAGTGCAACGCAGCTGCATGGACTAACAGGTCGCTGCCAGATTTGTCCATGGAAAAAGGATCGGAAATCCAAAACACGACATATTAAAATAAATAAATACCCAGAAAATCAAAAAATTACTGTTTTGCCTCAAAATATACAAAGTATGTATAATAAAATTGATGAGCTATTACTATTCTTAGAGTGTGACACGATAGACATTTTAAATCTGACTGAACACTGGCTTAATTCAAACCAATTACTTTCGTTAAAAGTGGATGGCTATAAGATGGCTTCGTGCTACTGCAGGTTTCTAAAAACGCACGGTGGATCGTGTATTCTGGTGAGGGAGAACATACCGTTAGAATTGGGCGGGAGCGGCAACGACCGTGAGGAGGACGGCTGGGACGGCGGAAACGACACCTGGGCTGGGGGAAGCGACGCCTGGGCTGGGGGGAAGCGACGCTTGGGCTGGAGGAACTGACGGCGACAGTTCGTCTACGTGCTAAATAAAAAATTAAATAAACAATTTATAAAAAAAAATATGTGTATTATACAATAAACAAATAATATAGGAGTTAATATACAGCGTGTCCCAGGATTAACGCATGAATAGGTAAGACAGACGAGAGATTATTGAGTTGAAGCTTCATCTTTTTGGAATTGAGTCATACTTATAACGCTAAGTGATGAGAGTAATAATTTAATACCCTGAACATTGTTTTTAATAACCTTTTTATCGTATCTCATATAGAAAGTACATTTTACTAATTGAAAAAATTCCTTTTTCCGTAAATTTCCAAGATATATTCGATTTATCGGCAATAAAATTATGGTCTAAGTTACTTACTATTCAAGCATGGCTAAACCTCAAAAGATTAAATTTCAACTCAATAATTTCCCGTTTGCCTTACCTATCCGTACGTTAAATCGGGAACGCGCTATATACGACGATAACACCCTTTCGAAACTTGCAAACGCACACGGGAAAAAATAGCATGGAGAAATTTACTAAAACCTTGTAAATATTTTTTTGCGCGTATATTTATTACAATTGCACACATATTATTAGTTTGTTTGTAGTGAAAATATCTAAAAAAATGTGAAAAAAAGTATGAACACATATTGTTAACAAAAGAGAAGTAAAATATATGTAGACTTAGTAGTAGTCTAGTTTAAAGTAAAACATAAGAGTTAATTACAATAGTTCAAAGGTTTCTTACAAAATGTAATTATATTTATTACAATGAAGAAGATTGTAATAAAATATATGGTGCGCATGCGTGTGTGATTTTTCTTAACGATATTCATGTTGTACACTTGCGCGCTTGTAGCTTACGTAGAGCAAAGCAGTTACATACGACATCATCTAGTGGTTGTGTTAAGAGAAATCCCACTAATAGTAAGTATTACTTCTTAACTATATAATGTATTTCATGCTACGGGTACGAAAATCATACAAATTACACACATTTTCTAGGAAAGCAGCAAATGCATTTGAAGTTCATACAATCTGCAGACCTAAAAATAGTACGGTTAATTTACTGGTTAATTTGTTAGCAGTATGATTAATGGAATAGTAGCTAGTTTGCTTGTTGTATTATAAATAAAATATTTTTTATCATAATCCGATGAAGTCAGTCCCCGGAGATTGATTTAGAAATGGATGAGTTTGCTAAAGCTACTCTCGAGGAGTGGAACCTGTTGGAACTCGCATCGTATTTTGATGGGTACGTTATTTTTTATTAATACAGTATATTTAAGTATGGTATTAACAGCGAACATACAATAAGTAGAGAATAATTGTGTTATACGCATTGTAGTAAATAATGAAAGCTACAATTAATAGCTAGCGTTTCTTCAAAAACAACTTACAAATAAGCAAGTCCGCCATTATATTAAGATACTACGAAATGTTTTAATCCATATTTCATTAAAGAATTCAGTATTCAAAATCACTTTTCTATAAAATAAAAAAACAGCATTTGTATTCAAGCTCCAAGGCATCCCTAAAATTAAGATATATTTTTTACATTTAATTTTACGTAATCTTGAAACTAATCTATTAACTTGATAGGTGTAGAACGTTTCCAATCCCGATTAGGAAAGATCTAAAATATTTCCCAACAACATAGATATCAATATGCAACTATTGGTTCGCATTGTACAAACAATTACTGCGTTTTGAAAATCTGCTCCTGTAATTTTTATTTTACTGTTCGTTATAGTTTGCGAAATAATAATATGATGGTATATTCTACATGTGTACACCAACGTTAAGAAGACATTTTTCAATTCAGCAGTATTTTTTTTCGAGATAAGAATCTTTCAATATTACTTTTTCAGCGTGGTTCATAGATTTTTCACTAACGCCTTTATGTCTTCCAATTAATCACGTTTACATTGATAAAAATAAAATTGTAATTACAAGATGGCGATAAAGCAAATGTCAAAAATCTTCGTAGCAGTATATTGCGTGTTACTGGCAAATATGTAATAATATTTTTATCCCTAAAATACACTATCGTGCACAACAAAGTAAATAATGATCTTTTTGATGCTAGTAATGAAAGAAAGTTATATAAAGGCGTTTTTAAAGTATGGATAAACTTTGTTGAACTACCATTTAATGTTTTCTAGAACATCAAATTAACCGGGAAGTATTTGTTTTATTGACTAAGGATATACCTTTTTGGGTGTCACAAAAATTTGAGATTAAATATGAACAATTCAAAACAAAAAAGGTAACATTTTTGGTATTTTTTTTATTTGAAGTAATTATAGAACAATTAATGCTGTAGGCTCGGGAAAACAATGTTAAAAAAGTCGTTGTTTTTGAATGCAACTGAAACAACAAATGATACGGAGGAAACAGGTTGGGCTAGTGACTGGCAAGAAGTAATGTATCCTCAACGGGCAAGTGTGGTTTGCTTAAAAGTAAATATTCAACATTTTCCTGTCACATCTGTATATTTTTGTTTTCTTTTTTAATTTTTTAAGGGAAACTTATTGCTGCTAGTTACTCCACCAACAACCCCATTCTTGAGAAATAAATTAGCAAAATTTAAAAGTGCGAAATGAATGATAAAATTCTCATGATAAAAGGTTCCTTTATTTCTTTGTATATAATAATATACCATAGAATTATATATTTTCAGAATATCATGCAACAGATTTAAAGTGTTTGCCGGTGAGATTAACGTGCTGTTTCTACACGAACGTCCTGAAATTTATTATCAGGCCTATATTCCTAGCAATAGTAAAGGGGGACATGCAAAGCAGCAAGGGGGAAGTTATGTTCCGCATACATATACTTGCGGAAATTTGAATTGATGGACGCTAGTAAAAGGTAGTTTTTTAACGCTAGGTTTATGAACATGTTTGACCCATGCATGTTTCAGAAAAATCGAAGGAAGGACAAGGGAACATATTGAGACTGGAAATTTTCGTAGAGAAAAAAGTATTTAAAAAACAAAAACCCCCTTTTTCCCAAAGTCATTCAAATTATAGTACTAATTGGGGTAAGAAAAAAGTGAAGTAATCATGAGATCCTTTACTGTTTTTTTTACTTTTTAGAAATTCAAAATATTGGTTTAAATGTGTTCCCCTTTTATTTTAATTTAAATAAAAAAGTAAAACAAGAGAAATTCACTGGAAACCATTCAGAATAGAAAAAGACGGTTTTTTATTGAGGAAAAGGGAAAAATTAGGGGGGTTTAGAAGAAAGACAAAACAAATTACTACATTAAAAATTTAAACCCGGAACCTATACCAGTTATTACTGGACCATCATTAAATAATATACAGGAAAGCTATATTAGTTTTAACTTTTTTTTTACCAGTTGAAGGGCCGCTTAATGCTGAGGATATACAAAGTTTTAAGTCTTATCACGCTTTACAAGCAGAATATCCTAAAGAGTGGGAAAGTGTTTGGTTTTTTCCCATGTTATAGGAAAAAATGAAATATTTTTTATTTTATAATATATTTACAAAAAATTTGGGAAAAATTGTACATGAAACTTTTATCCGGATTAAAAATTCAGTAAATCTAGTTATATGTAGTGAAGTAATATAATTGTTATAAGATTTTGCAATGTTACCTTTTTAAAGGTGCAAAATTTTCCCAAAAGGGGTTTTATTTCATTTTAAAAAAGTTCATAATTGGGATCGTCATAGCATATTTGCATTCAAATTAGTTGTAAAGACAATTAATAATTTATATACTTTTGCAAGGCACTATTATTCTTTCAGCCTTAACTATAAACAGTTGATAATAAACTATTTACGCATAAATAGTTGATATATATATATATTGATATATAGATCAATTTTTTTTAAATTAGGTTTTTTTTACGTTTGAATAAATTTGTTTTGTTATAAACACATTGTAGGAATTAAATGTATTTATTCTTATTGATGTTTTACTCATTCCTGATAATCAGAAAAAAAAGTTATTTTTTAAATAGTGTCACTGTCTTGTTTCTAGCAACAAGAAATGCAATTATTTTCAACATATTTGCAGAATATATCACTAGGTATAGATAGTCAAGTCCATTGAGATGCTAATATGCGTACATCATCCCAAAAGGGATTGTTTCTCTATATATTCAAAAGTGTTTGTCTGCTATTTCTTTCAACATTTCGCCACAAAAAGACGATTTTGATTATCGCAATTGAACCGAAATTCCATTTATCCACCACCAAAGTAATACAATTTTTAATCAAAATGTGGGGTATGATTCAGAATCATTTGAAAGCCAAACCCCTCCCCAAACCCCCCATGAAACAACTTTTTCAATTTTAGTAGATTTATTTGAAATGCATTGTAGTACATTATATAAATTTCTATTCGGTGACTACACTAAATAGAAAATTTTTCCAAATTTGAGATTACACTATCAAATTGTAAAAAATAGTTAATATAAACTAAAAATTCATGTGCAGGGTACAGTGGACGTATTACAATACTGTAAAAACGATTCATCACACAAATAAAAAATCACATTCTTACAAAATTTTACTACAGGAAATGATCATGCAGTATTTTAACAATTTTTACTACTTTTGTAACAGTAACTACAATTATACACACTAATCTCCATGTTTGCTCAATAAAAAAAAATGTGTAACAAATAAAATTTGCAAAAGCGCACAAGTAATATTTTATTTTTTTGTCATAATTTGAACAAAAGATTTAGTTACAAAAATTTTGAAATAATATAAAGCTGTAATAAGTTGATATTTATCAAAAAAAAGAAATGGTTACAATTATAGTAATTCGTCTCGAATTTTTTCCCGTGGCACTCAAAGAACATAAATGCTATTAGTAAGTTTGAAATAAAAGTAAATATTGTTAGTAAATTTGAGATAAAAGGAATTAATAAAAATGCTTACAATTTCCATATGCTCGGATTCCGCATTCTAAAAATAAATAAAATCAAATTTAACATGATGAAAATTAATGTTTACAAATACGTACCATTTTACGTTTTAAAATTCGTTTTTTTTTTTTCTATTGCTACTAGCAACCTCATATCAGAATTGCTATTGGTTAAATTCGTATGCAACATAAAAAAAGAAAATAATATTCCGAAATCTAATGTATTTTTGTATTAATGCGAAATACAATATTTTAAAACGCATATAAAATTATCGAGTTTTTTATTATTGTATTCGCATTTTAAATTTTACATTAGCCACCTGAAATATTTTATTAAAAAATCCAAATAACCATCTTCATTTAAAAGGATAAATTTCAATAATTTTAAAATATCAATTATAAGTTTTCAGAATTAATTCTGTTTCATTTGTTTTTTGAAGAGAAAGAAGTAAATTCAAATATTACAGCAAACATAATTGGGAGAATTTTATTTATAAACTATTTATACTAACAAAAACCATCTTTATTGTTCGAAAACCGTCATACTAAATAAAATAAGGTATCTTATCTATCGAAACACAAGAATATAACATTCTAAATAGTAAATGTATTATTATTGTTGCAGGAGAACCTCAAGAATGCATCGGTTGTATAATGGAATCATATTAATCGAAAATAATGATGTCAAATGAAAACAAACTATGTTTTACAATTGTCCAAACAAATTGGAATTGTCTACGATGTGCAGTTTTAATAATAGAAATAGCTAATAACCTCCGAAACAATATATTGCAAGATACAATGATCTTACGTAAACTAAATGGAAATATAATCAAAAATAAAGTAATGTAATGTAGCAGGAAAAGTCGGAAATTTTAGTAAATGAAACAGAAAATAAGGGAAATAATTAGTTAAGAGAAATTGATATCTTTGAAGAACAAAAATGTAATCGCCATCTTGCAAACGTTAACTTATAGTATTCGAACCAAATCAAATACAACAAATAATAAATATAGGACGAAGCAAAAGGCACATGATAAAAATTAAAACAAATATAAAATTAAAATGTGATTTTACAGATACATGAAAAAGAATGATTTCTTCCAAAATATGAAGATGCCCATATTACTGAAAGCTCAAGAATGTATCGGTTGTATAATGGAATCATATTAATCGAAAATAACGATACGAAACGAAAACAAACTATGTTTTACAATTGTCCAAACAAATTGGAATTGAAAACAATATATTGCAAGATACAATGATCTTACGTAAACTAAATCGAAATATAATCAAAAATAAAGAAATGTAATGTAGGAGGAAAAGTCGAAAATTTTAGTAAATGAAACAGAAAATAAGGGAAATAATTAGTTAAGAAAATTAAATTATATTGGGGATGGATGGCCTGATAACGTTGACGATGATCTTAAATCTTATTTTAATAGAAGATTAGGAAGCATTGATAAGGGAATACTGATGTGGGGCTACCGCGTCATAGTTCCAATTAAATACAGAAGGCAGTTGTTAGATGAAATTCATGGTTCTCATAATGGAATAGTTCGAATGAAGGCGTTAGCCAGACAATATTTTTGGTGGCCGTATTTAGATGCAGAAATTGAAAAATATGTAAAAAATTGCGATACATGCATGACCAATTCAAAGACACCTAATAAAGCTGTAATGATTAAATTTCCTGAAGGTAGACATGTTTTTGATAGAATTCATATAGATTTTTTAGGACCCTTTCATGGCAAGACATACTTTATTATAATAGATTCTTTTTCAAAATGGCCTGAAGTGTATGAGATGCCAAAAACAGATAGTTTAACAATTGATAGGTTAAGAGACTGTTTTGCACGGTTCGGGTTACCTAATACAATTATTTCAGATAATGGTCCATAGTTAGTATCTCAGGAATTTGAACATTTTTGTAAACTAAACGGAATTACACATACCACGACACCACCATATCATCCTGCTTTAAAAAACGGGGCGGCCGAAAAAAATGTAAAGACTTTAAAAAACGGGGTTTAAAAAAATTACTAAATGATAAATACTCAGTGCAAACTTCATCATTAGTAAGCAAATTTCTATTTTCATATCGAAACACACCACACTCAGTAACGGGGGAGACTCCATCACAATTAATGTTTTCTCGTAAAGTTAAAACCCGACTAGACTTTTTAACCCAAACTACAGTGCAAAAGGCTATGGAAAAGCAAATAAGGTTCCACCATGGCAATAGGTATGTAAATTTTGAAAAAGGGGAGGTTTACGTTAAGGATTTTAGAAAATTACCAAAATGTGGTTGGACAAAAACAGTAGTAACACAAAGACTAGGGCAAGAATCATACTTGTGTAAACCATTAGATCAGAATACAGAATGGAAAAGACGTTTAGACCAAATGGTAAAAGTAGGAAGTTTTTATGATAATTCCTTAGTAATGTTAGATCAAGGGAAGCACATAGATAGAGGAAATAAGTGGAAAAATGAGGGATTACATGTAAAGGAACTGGGGGAGAAGGAACCAAATATAGAATCGGTTGTATCGGATCAGCGTGAGCCAGACATAGGTAGACCAAATGAAATTATGAATTGTGAAGGAGCTATAAACGGAAATTCAACGGGATTGGATAGGAATAAGGATATTGAAATGTTAAATAAAGAACGAACAATTAGTCCTAAGGCAGATAGTGATAAGAATAAGATTGTATCTAGTCCTAACGTTAAATGTAGACCTCGGAGGCAGGTAAAACCACCTGACCGACTTAACTTGTATGTAAATTCAGATCTAGGGCGGAGGATTGTGATATTTCATGTTAAGTAGTTGGCAATGCTTTTATTACATATACAGCAGCATGGCGCTGAACACGCAATACGTTTGTATTTATCAAGGGTGTTGAGATTGTTAAACAATAAAATCGTATATAACTAGTGCTTTGTATTATTCAATTTACCAGGAGTATTTATCACAAGGCGTGAATATGTTAGAGTGGTATTTTCGGACCACCTTGCCATTTTTATTAGAATACTTCTATATAATTCTTTTTTCGAACGTAATTATTCGATACTAAATACAGGTTCTGTCCACACGTGTCTAGTTGCAGTGGGGGATGGCTACTCGTCTCTAAAAATAGAATAGAGATCTATTTACCAAACGTGATAGTTGGCTCGACCAGATTAGTTGACTAATGTCTGTTCAGACTGGTAAAGTACTAAATTACTCGACCACTCTAGTAAACTACCGGGCTGCGTCCGAACCGGCCTTTACAGCCAGTATATCTCACACCTAGCGGCCCTGCGTCATGCGCCGGACGCCTTCCCGTTTCAAATTTCGCGAAGCTCCTAGCCTCGCCGGCCGCGTGATATGCTTGCGGTAGTAGTGGGGGGATGAAATGTGAATTTAGACCTACATAAGAAAATACATGGGAATTTGCGCCAGAATTGTCCTAGTTATTCTACTGACATATTTCATGTATTTTATTTTATTTAATTTGTAAATCGCGTATGGTTGGACACATATTAATTGAATAAAGCACGTGGAATGGAGAGTGTGTATCAGCGAGAGGCGGTTCGGTCGGCGTATATATACGCCGACCGAACCGCCTCTCGGGATCGAGTGTAACGTCTCTCCGACTTAATTCAAAACTGACTAAGCAATCGCTTTTGCACTAAACACTTTTTTATTGTTAAAAGAACTGCGAGAAAATCGAATGTTTTATTTTTTACTGTAATATTATATACACAAAAATGTAGTTTAAGTTAGTATTTCTTATATTTTCTTATCTGTTAATATACTGCTCTTTCGTATAAAATTACTTTAAAACGCTTTTATCTCTAAAGCCACTTTATAACATTTACATCGCTCGTAACAAATTTACTTACAAAACTCATTACACATCTGTACTTTTTTTACTATTTGTTACAATTTGTTAGAATCAGAATTGTCAACCCGACTCGGTTGCTATATCTGTAGTCTTGGAGAGAGATTGGCGCAGTCATTTTAAAATTACTCACCACATTATGTTTATTCGGTTGTAAATACAACAAATGACAGTCACTAACTTGTAAGCAAGTATTGTAAATTCGCAAGATCAATGTAAACTAGTGTAATACTAATCTACAGGGATCTTTTTTACCAACCCTAGAAGTTTGTAAAGTGTCCACAACGTTACGCTGTACAACAATATCGTTTGCAACAAACTAAATTCTTACTTAATACATTGAGTACATATCAATTTTTAAAATCTAAGTTAGCAGTAGGTGTTGAAATACAATCCACTAATAACTAAATTAAAAGTTTGTTGAATAAATAAATTTTATTCCACTAAATTTTGTGGAATTTCAACTAGACTGGCGATACCGGTCTACGGTTATAGTAAGTTTTAATTAATAAAATAGTTCAATTCTTTTAACTGCTCACTTTGTAAAGTATCTTTTAAACAATATATGATGATTTGTGATCAATTGATAATGAAAAAAAGCGGTATTTTTTTATTAATTTCATCAAAATAGAGTTAAAAAACAGTTCTTACTACCCTCTCAAATATCCCGCCCTTTTGTTAGTTCCTTTTTAGTATTTAACCTATCTTATGTTAATACAGAATTGCGTATTGCCGTATTGCACCTCTCTATGTTTATACCTTTGTTCGACCGTTTATTGCTGTCTATTATCTACTCATATACGACTTAATTGCTGTTAAATATTACAAGAATGGTTGATTTCGAACGTGAGTGGTTTCACGAAAGCAAATGTTATTATTTTCATCTCGTTTCGTGTTTGTAGGTTTAGTAAAGAATAATACATTTCTGGTTGACTTTGCTGATGAAATGCACTTCGATTTACAGCAACGTAATGGACAAAGAATCTTTGGCCCGCCAAGGAATGAAGCATGTTTGGAATTAGATTACCGTTATGAAGTTTACATAGGTGCGTATGCCTTACTTCCGTAATTGCTGTGCTTTTTGAAAATTTCAGTAATAATTCCTCTGGTTCGTTACATTAGCTTTTAATTTGATGTAAAACGCATTTGTAATTTGCAAATCTATGACCTACTTGATGTTTCTTATGCCGATTTAAAAGATCTACAAAAATGTATCTAAATAAAATGACACTGAAAAGACGATCTCTAAAAAGTTAACAATTGAAATGTTATGTTCAGTATCTAAATTCTTTTTTTTATTGGTTTATCAGATATATAGCTAAACGGCGTACCTTAAATTGATACATAAAGTAAAATAGGTACATATATATAGTGTGCCTATTTAAGTTGGCTGCATAGTGAAAACTTTTTTGTTATTAACTTTAGGAAAAAAATGCGACTTAATAAAAAGTTCTGCTTTCTAAGGAAATAATATTAACATATTCAAATTTAGGGTAACATTTACAGGCTAGTCAAAAATGGGCACGTCACATCGGTACGTTACCAAAACTTTTCGAATGTTGGAATTTTGACTTTAGATTCTTAAAGATTATAGTAAAGTAAAATCATATTTTTAGCAACAGATGGATATGGCTGTATATTTGAACCTAGTTTTTAATTCTAAACTATTCCTTATGAACAATTTTTGAAATTCACAAAAATAAAGGCACCTTGTCATTATGCAAAATTCATATTTTATGACAAACCTCGCATATAACATACATTTTAATGTATGATTATGATATTATTATTCCATTATGGGTAAAGCGTGACAAACGGTTGCACTCGCTGTGTTTACTATGTACATACGAGGAATCGAGTGAACGTTCGGTTATTATCGGTTGATCGGTTACACGCACACCGATCAACCGATAATAACTGAACGTCCACTCGATTCCTTGTATGTAAAGCGGGACTACGCAGTATTAAAAAATAATAATAATAAAAATTAATCCTAAAAATAACTAATTTTTAGTTTTTTTAGAGCAAGATTTGATCATAAAATGTAACTTAGATTAAAAGGAAATTGTATTCGTGGCCCCCTACTTACACACCGGGAAAAAAGATTTGCTGACCGATAACTGGTTGAGCCAACAAACTTTTGTATTGAAATATGCTTAAACCACTCGATTGTTTAAAGCAACTACATAGAATTAGTTGCATTAATATTGTTAAAACAACCAGCAATAGTAGTTCATCCAATTATGTTTTAAGTCTTGTTTGAAGAATTTAACCCTTTTGAGACAAACTTTAAAGCATACTTAGCAAACGACAATACTACATTGTGCGAAAATAAACAGGCAATAGTGAATGCTTACGTAATTTTAAATTAAAATCAAGCAACTATTGAACCTACGTCATGGTATTGGTAGTACCTAACCCTCAATGAGTTGAACCAACCAACAAAATGCGTTGATTCAGGTGTATAATATATTTTGTACCAACTTGCCTGTTACCTTGAGTCGGCAATGGATGCATGTAGGTGACGTCATGAGAAAGTACATTGTTTTCCAAAAGTAACGGCGTTTCAAAACTTTTGGTTTAAATTACGGGCCATATTAAAAACGTATAGAGCTTCTAAAAATATTTTTAAGGTTTTGCTTCCAGGTATATAGTAAGCATAAGCATTAATAACATTCAAAATAATTCGATTATCTACTATTTTTTCTTTTCACTTAACTCTAATTACGACTTCTGCTACATTAAGAAAATCGTCTGTTTTAAAAAACTCCATTCCCAAATACTCGGGATCTAGGCCAAGACAGGGATTTTTAAACGTGATAAGTGTGATAACATAGATAGTGTTATCATCGGTTAAAGCATCAACTTTCTCTTCTAGCGCGCACAGAGGTTGCAATAATAAATCTTTAACATCAATTGTTATAAGTACGTATCAGCAGCAGTCCATCTCTCTCTAACAACGTAAATTCCGGTAAGCTTATCAGCACTTCCGCCTTTTGGATGCGATCCCCATCTCACTCTCTCTTGAAGCGAGTGTGTGTGCGTAGGCGTGCGAATCCCGAGCGCTTGTGCGGCAGACGATTACCTTGCGTGCGTGGGCCGGCTATCATTTAATACACATATTGTTCATATATAGAGTGATTTTTTGGAAAGAGCGTAATGATTCTTGGTGGGATGTGTATAAATGTTTTTTGATAAATCTTAGCGTTTAGTGTTTCGAGTATCCTCAAGAAAATATATACTTGTGAAAAGAAAAATATGGCATCGTCATCATCATCTTCGTTCTCCTAGTCACCGACTCATTATTTAGACAACATGCTGCGAGCATACGAAGATGATATTCGGCAAGAGCGAAATTTAATAAACGAAGTTCGCTATTATTTGAATAAATCGATGTATGTATCTGTGGGATTCAGCCCTGCTCGTGGATTTATTCCGGTGGTGAAGCTGATGGGTCGCCAAAATTGCATCACGTTTACGCATTACGAGTGGCGAGAGTTATTAACCAGTCAATATCGACAAATGCAAGAACATCTAAGGAAGGTGAATAAACGTGCTGCTAGTGCTGGGGATGAGAGTGAACAAACTGTAGAAGTGTGCGGAACCTTTCAAGTGGAATTCGTCGTTACAAGTCGCAAGTTGTGGTCGCCAATTGTAAAAATTAGATGGAAGGTGGGTAGCTGTTTTAAGTAAAGTGTTAGATATAATTGAAAATAGAATTCAAAGACTGACGTTAATGGATTTTCCAAATTATTACAACTCTTTGCTAGAGTTATGTGTTTGGAAGAGCCTGCTGAAGAATAATCCGAAGATATTTGCAATATTATACAGAAAGGGGTTAGAGATAATGAATACACCGAACAAAGCGAATGCATGTTGGAAGTACTAGCGTCAGAAATGGAACGGTTTAAGCGTGATTTTGGAAGGGTTTTGACTACAACAAGAACAACAACAACAACACCAATGAACACTGTGTGTCAAGAAGATGAAGAAACAAGACTGTAATTTTTTTTTTGATGGAAAAATAAAAGATATATTTTCTTATAACTTTTTTATTTATAGTATAGATACATAAGTTTTATAAAATTTTTTTGATTTATTAATCCAAGCGTTATGTGAATTGTCAAAGCCTAACCATTTGACGTAAACTTTTTTTCCCTTTTCTTTCGTAATACGTTTTCAACAAGGTAGACGTCGGAGTATTTAACCTTTTGTAGTTCTTGAGCATAGAAAGCACCTTTAATAGGCCTCTTTGACATGTCTTCAAGCAGGTAAGTAACAGGATTGGTTATTTGCACTTTCACTATCTTAAATAGTTCTGTTGACCAGTTAGGCGTATACCCTTTATCAAACACGCTTTTATGTTTGCTAATTCGAACAAAATCGCCGATATTCAATGTCTGACGGCCAAACGATTTTATATTTTTATAAACTCGCGCGTAAAGAGCAGCTTCGTTCGCGCTGGTGACATCTCGCGGTTTCATACCGATCGTGCTATGTTTCGTGTTATTATAATTTTCAATTACACCATCGAGTATGTCAATCCATTTAAATTTACCGCGCATACTAAATTCTTTGTACAGTTTTTCCTTAATGGTACGGATTACGCGTTCTACAATAGACGCTTTAATCGTACTATAGGTCGAATAGTGATTTATGCCATGAGATGTCATTAGTTGGGCGAAGTCCTTATTGTAGAACTCTTTACCGGCATCCGTTTGCAAATTTTTAGGCCTTCTATCGGATCGTCGAAGAATAGTTTTCATCGCTCGGCTAACTTCTGTAGCAGTTTTCGATTTTAACGGCATCGTCCAGACATATTTCGAGAAGCAGTCAATTACCACAAGTATATGGGATCATTTCGGCCAAATCTGCTTGCCAGAGGTCATCGAGTCCTTTTACAAGTGTACGTCTTCGGGGATAATGTCGTCTGGCGAGTTTATGCAGTTCGTTGACGATGTCACGTTTGACAGAGCTCATGGTGATGGATTGTTTATTTCTAGACTGGCAGTTTTATCTTCAACTATCTCAATCCTATTCATCAAAGCCTTCAAGGTGATTTGACTACTAGAATTAAGCAGCTCACATTCGCTTTTATATTTGGCAATTTGATCCGTAATTGCAACGAATTGCTTACTATTCTTGTCGTTAAGCACTTCTTGTTCTTTAATCTTGTCGATTAGCGTTTGCGTAGTATGATGCGTAAGATTATTAAGCGCTAGCTGTTCATCGTTTGAGTTACGTACTTCATCGCGAAAATTTGACAAAGATTGGCCAAGGCTTTGTAGATCGACGTTAATTTGATTGATATCTGAATTAACCACTTGTTGATTATTTTTAATTTCGTGTAATTGGTTGTCGACGTGATCCTCTCTTACTGTTGTACGCTCTTTAATTATCTTAAACTGTTGGTCGATCTCTTTATTAAGTGTGTGCTGGTATTCGGTCAATCCTTTAACTTTTTTTTTTTAAGTTTGATAATTTTGGTCGACGTATAATTTATTTGCACAATCCCGTTCTTCTGTAGGATCTGAGATATTACATAGTCGTTTATTATTAAAATCATAATTACCATCAGAGGTATACGAAAGCGTGGAATAGTGACGTTTGTAAGAGGAATCTTTACTTTTATACTGAAGACGTCGTCCAAACTTATCTATACTGTTCATTCTTAACACGTTTTGAACGTTCGATGTCCAACGGATCACTGAGACATTATTCAATTATATCAGCTTCCTTAAGTTCCTCGATGATAGAAGCGATTTCATTAGCATGACCGGTATGACCAGCCGTCTTTGAGGCAATCAGTAAACGTAACCGATCGACTAGTTCATTTACATTATCCCAGTATACGTACTTGTAGGGTTCGCGTGTTACTACCAACTCCTCGCCAAGTAGGTGCCCGCTTCCCTCTATGCGACCACTTGTAGATGAATGGCGACGATACGTCAGAGGACGAATTATGTTAACATGCTTGTGACTCTTGCTACCTTTTACTTGTTTCTGTGGATTATACTCGCGACGATGAACGTGCGTTTGATTCAAAATGGCGCGATATCGAGTTTCGTCTTCCTTAGTATAACCAATTGGGTGATTCTTAAATATTAATTCATAAAGTCCCGCTGTTCCCTTGTATCGTATACCGTCAACTACGATATCATTTCTATCAATTTCAAATACGGCATTACCCAGTTTCATCTGATTTGTATTAGGATCAAAACGAACACCAGTCGTAGTGTCATACTCTCCTTTAGTGTCTGATAGTAAACCGTCTACATAAACCCTAGGTAACATTTCATACTGTTCTAGAAATTCATCGATAACTTCAGGTTGTACATCAATCATGCTTTGATACTGAGTACGGTATTCATCAAACGATTTCGCAGCACTAATCTCATCTTCCTCTTCTTGAGTAAAAGGATTGTATTCTACCTCCTGGGTTTCGGGTGGTGGTGATACCTGTACACCTGTTTCTATCGGCTTGGTTGTCGTAGGTACAGCGTTAGATGTTACAGCTGTACTTTTAACCCTCTTCACCGCACCTGTAGAAGGAGTTTCTATTTCTTTTTCATGTTTGGGAAGCGCTTTCAATTTGATGTTTGAAGTCGGTTTTAAGATTCGTTGAAGAGGCTCCGTTATAGGTTTAAAACTCTTTTCAAGCATACACAGAAAAATATTTTCTTAAGACAAGTGAGAATCACTTCACCGAAGTAAACGGCATGTTTATATATACGCAAGAAGTTATTTACTTCAAAGGAGTAAATTGTTTCCTTGAAATGTATACTCCGTCCAAGGTAATATATAATTATAACGAGAAATACATTCCTTCATTTAAAGCAATCAACTTCCTTCACCCAAGTAAACATATTTACTAATATGAAGCTATCAGGATTCTTGGAACAAGTTAATCAGTGTTATCGGATAAAATATTCCGATATTTTGAAGCAAGAAGTTGCACATTTGGATCAGTAAAATTCAATCAACATTTAGTTTGGTTTAAGTATTAGCTTTCTTGAGATAAATTATTATTTACTTACCTTAAGAATCGGGGCTGCTTCCCCGAAAGAAATTGTAGTCTTCGTATATACCAGGCAGTAGCAGCTTGTGGTGACGTAAATTAGAGGTGAAGCTTTGTAATTGAACTCACATTTACGTCACCACTAGCCACTACTAATATCAGGCATTTTTGTTACAATACACCATCTTAATTGACGTTGTTTTTTTTTATGAACTCTATAGATTTCTATTACAATCCGTTACTATTGTTATGTAACATCTTCGCTGTTATACAATATTGTCATTTAAACATTCTTTCATGCATAGAGCTATCTTCTAAATTACAAAGAAGCGTACTAACATTTGCTACGTTAGTAAGTACCTACTGGAAACTATCGAATTATATTGATACTAGCCACACTTATATCGCATTACATTAGCCTATAGTGATTGCAAAATGCTCCATGTACATTGCGAAAAATCTGGGAAATAAGGAAGGCTCCACAATTCGTAGTAAGCAGAGGCGGTCAGTCAGAGAAAAATCCAATGCCGATATTGTCGCTCATTTCTCTGTCAACTGACCGACGCTATGTATTATTCAGCCGCACCATAGAAACAAAATACATATAATTATAGATACATGAAACTGGGTCTTTGTGATGCCTATACAAAACAAAATTCTTTAACATAAACATTTATTTTAAATACTTTACTACTTTTTAGAGTATAATAGATACAGAAATCATAAATAAGCTTAAAAATATGTGGGCGACGAAATATATGTCCCCGTTCGTAACACATGTTCTACAGTTGGAATCTGAATGCGTAAACTGTCCAGTGACAAAAATATTTTAGAATTACATGATTCCACTAGATATGCTCTATAATGGTTATTATACCTAATTGTATTTAATACAGTACAGAGAAAAACGCAACTGTTACTATCCTCTAAATGTAAAAATATTTCTCTAATCCTACAAAACTGTAATGTATCATTCAGTACTTTGTAGGTAAGTATACAATTAATATCAAAACGTATACCGTTCCTTTCGTACCATTCTACTTGGTTACAGTACCATGCCTTATATTATCCAAAAACCAACGTTGGCAAAATATTTGAAACAATATTTTAGTTGAATTTTAGTAGCTAATGTTACTGGTATATTTTTTCGATTTCGTGTATTATTAGCTATTGTTTTTAAATCTTTATGTTTTGCTTCAAAACGCATGCTAGACAAGGGATACAGCGGTCCGATTTGCTCAATAATTCGGGGATAGTGAAGCATAAAATGGTGTTTCGGTTTCAAATTTTCATTGAATAGATTTATATAAACACCATTATGAGTTTCTATTAAATGCCGAAGCTGTTCTATTTTATGAGGAGATATTTCTGGTGTAAACAGAATGTCAATAATATCCCATAATATCAAATAAAGCTGCCAGTACTCATCGTCTCCTGGTATCATATCACCTACAATAAAGCAGAGATTCCTAACAAAAATTAACATTTCGTTGGCAGAACACACAACCATTCCATTATTTAAGTGGGACTGTTTAATCATCGCTATTATATTTTTTTTTATATTGATATGTATTATACTTTATGCTTTTTTTTAAATTTTCCAATGAAATATATTTACTTTCCAAAAGGTTTGACAAAATTTTTGCTAAATCATATCGAAGAACGCCCTCTAGTATATCATGCATTACATAAGCATAGGTATTGTTATAAAAATGAAAATAAGATAATGAATTAAATATACATTTCTCTTTAATTCCAAATTATTTTTCTGTGACTGCATCTCATACTCACTCTGTTTTCTTAAAAGAGAGTCGTCCTCTTTACATTGGGTATGAAGATCCCCCTTTTCAGCAACACAAAATCTACAGCAGTAACATGATGAGAAATTTTCGGTGAGACCCAAGAGAGAATGGATACCTAGATTGTCGACTGCAACTAAATATATGGTGCACGTTCCAAGATCAGGTGTAGGTACCTGTGATGCCATTTTGTTCTAATTTATGCAATTCATGAATCAAAGAACTGAATGTAACTTCGGTACCATACGTATTCCTATCTACCGAATAAAAAATTTCTGCTACAAGTATGTTATCCAGTCGGCTGTTAAATTCCGGAGGCACAGTAGGTAATGAATAATTGCACCAATTTTTGTAAATGCAGCATGACTACCAAGAGCGTTCACAACTTGCAAATGATCGAAGTAAATTAATAAAGGTAAAGTCTTTTCACTATAGGATCTATGTTTCATCGATTTCCATAATTTACATTGCACTATATTTGTTTTCACCTCGCTGTCATCCTTAGTCAGGGCAGTTTGATAACGCAGTATATGTCCTAAGACATTCGGCAGTTCCAAAAACAACTTTAAATTTTTACCAATAGGGATCAATGTTGTATAAAGCGATTTTAAGACTAATTTTCTTATACCTTCATGAGAAACATCATTAGTTATGCCAAGTTTGCATTGAACTGGACGTATAAATTTGTCGATTTTTCGAAATATATAAATCGTTTATACTCCGTGCTGAATTTCTCTAAACAAGCTTCAAAAGAATTTAGCAAGGTTTTCACTAAATTCGCAAAATCTCCATTTTGGAACTTATTTAATACTTGAAAAATTTAAAAAAATCCGGGGGAAAAAAAACCTGTAATGCACTGATAATTGACTGAACACATGATCTAGGCATTAAAATATTACCATAAAGTGTTGCAATAAACGTTACAACTGTTGAATCCAATATTTTATTAAAATTCGCAATACACTGCCGTTTATCAAATTCGCGTTCGCTATTAGCGCCCTTGCAGTCAATACTTCCATTTACAGTTTTGGCTGATATATTTTGGGGTTTTTTGAGTTTTTGATTTCTCAAGAATTTCTTCGAACGATAAATTATGTTGAGTGATCAAGTGTTTTTTTAAAAACGGATCGTTTATGAAAACGTTTGTGTCAGTTAATACGACATTTAAATGTCATACAGTTATATACGTACTCTAAATGAAATATTAATTTTTCGGGTGTGTTAAATGGTACATTACAGCATTTGTACACCATTTTAAACAAATTTGCCACTGTACTATATTATTATACTACTTACTATATTATTTTTCAATAATTGCAATGTTTTCCCCCTTTTAATCAAACAAATTGTAAAAATGCATTATATAAGGATAGGTTTTATCAGACTTTAATTTGATATTATACAAACAATTCTGGATCAGTGTCCAAATATGCGCTGATTCAGAAGGATATTCTATGTGGATAACATGAAAACATTTAAAGCAAATATCTAATGCAGTTTTCTTACACCTATGGGTATTTATTATCAATAATTACGTACACGTTACTAATACTTGTAATCGATGCTCCTTCATAAATTTGGGGTTGAGCCCTTGCTGACGAATTTTTGCTTTCGCTATTGTTTTTTTAA
>JAROYF020000037.1:491868-524227 GCA_029619325.2 Dynastes grantii | reverse complement strand
GGGAAAAAGGGTCAAAGTTAAATAAAGGGGGCGTAATCCACAACTTAAATTTGCCGCCCATTAACATTTTCTAGTAGTTTCAATGTTCCTTGAGATATGTCTTAACAAAGCATCGAACATAACTTAGAAATAGCAATTCTTAAATTGATTTTTATGTGTCTTATACTAACCCCTTAAAGCAAAGAAGAGCTATTTTGACTTGAGTAAAGCATGAGCTTTCCGTTATATGTTATGTTACAAATAACAATTAAAAGATCTGAATTGAGGAGATAGTCTGTTTTGTTTTATTTTAAGTATTTACTTAAAAAGGGAAAAAAATAAAATTACTTACAGTTATAGGGCGTGTTTTTATGTTTTTTAAAAATCCTACTGGTTCTTGGTTTTTTTCCCTTACTTATGAAATCCCTTATTTTTGATTCTTTCTTCCCTCGCTTCGTAAAGTCCTCTTTTTTGGAACCCTTTTCTGATTTTTCTTCAATTAAATTTCTTCAAATGGTTTTTAAATTTTGTAATGATTTAATATTCTTAACAATCGTTGGTGATGATTTATAGTTCACTTGAAATTTTTTTTATATATTTGCACTGGTGACTTTCACATGTTTTAATTTTTTTGTCTAAATTTTCCCAAAAAAATAATCGGAAAGATGTTGTTATCTGTCGGGAATTGTTTTTCGTACCTGACTTCTTTTTTTTTCTGTCGTCCCTAACATTGCCAATCTAATGACTTGATATTTCAATTTTGATGTTCTGAACTTCCAACTCGGTGTCGTGGGTAACGTAAAAATTTTTAACGGTCATTCCAAATAAAGGATTTTTGTGTATGTGTCTTTTTTTACAAGTAATGTCTTTAATATATAAATAACTTAAAATAAGCTGAGATTTTGACTCTCTCCTGTAACATGTCGTTAACCGAGTCTTTTTTTTTTTTTGAAAAGATTGATAATATAAAAAACAATAATGTCGGGAACTCGAATATTAATGAAAATAATTCGTTCCGCATTAATCTCTATTAAAATCTAATCTCGGCGAATTTTTATATAATATTAAATTTTAATGAATTTAACATACGCTGTTCACGTTGAAACATCCCACTACAATAATATAAATCGGTAATACACTCTCCCGCATTCGCATTAAAATTAAAACACATATTACATCAATATTCTAATATAATTTAATTAGTATTTCAATTTGTAGCATTGATAGTGAGGTGAATACAATCTCAAAGCGTCTGTTATGTTAACAGCTTGTGAGTTAACATAACTGTTTGTCAGAGTTTAAATTAAACGTTATTTTGGAAAATATAAAGGACTATTCAGTTCCAAATTACTACATCATATATTTTCAACGGTCAAGAACCTCTCTACTCACCTTTTAAATTTCCGCAGATCACTTAACTATTAGGTAAATAACAAGTAGTAGCAATCCGTGCATTTCACATAAGAGTCATAATTAAAGCTGGCTACGAGCGGTACCGCGCAGTAGCGCAGAGTCGCATGTGATAACAATTCCAACAGGATCGTATGAAATATCTGACATTGAAAAATACTTAAGGTACCAACTTTCCAAGCTCAGCGCCAATGGTAAAGAAAGAGAAGATGAGAATCAATACGTTTCTTTAAAAGCTAACAATAATACATTACAATGTGAAATTGAAAGTGCAAAATACGAAATCGACTATAGACCTAGAGATAGTGGGCAAAAATGTTGGGATTGTCAGAACGCGTTCTCCAGCAAAGCAGAAGCACGCGTCTGATACCGCTGTCAATATTATTAGGGTGAGAATAGAATACATCAATTGCAATATTACAACAGGAGCCTATGATAACTAAAGCTGGCCACGAGCGCAGTAGCATAGGGTCGACCAGGCCTCGCGTTCCACTAGAGTTATTCTGCTAATAGAGATGTTTGCTGCCGCAAATAATTTCGCCCATCTTTTAAATAAAAATTAAATAACACGTGCTCAAACACTTACCATTTTAAGAGTTCTCCGTGAAATCACAAAGTGAATAATGAATTTGCGTAAGTAAAATAATCTTTCAAATAACTTAACGATTCTGTTCACGCACCTTCACAAATGTGTCTTAATGTGCCAAAATCAGAATTTTTCTCAAAAGCACTTTCAAATTTTCCTAGAACAGAAACTTTTTTTGCGTCTTCAATCGCGCATAGCTGTGCGTGAATATGTTGCACTATTTGTAGAGATTCTTCTAACGGCACCGCAGAATTTTGTAATTTTTCTATTGCATCTGCTAGCCCGAAGTAATTGTCGTGAATGATTTTTAAATCCATTTTAACCTGACTATCTTGAAATTTCGACTGGCTTTTCTGGATAGCGGCAGCTTCCTTTGTATCGAATTGTAAAACCAAGTTCTTAATATTGTCAAAATATTTATGATAATAAAACGCGGCCTGCAACCATGTTCCCCAACGAGTTAGAATAGGTTCTGGTGGCTCTGGTATACGGGGCCACAGTCTGTGAAATTCGCGAATACGTTTCGGTAATTTGACAAATACTGCTTTGGTATGCGCTATTAAAGCGTCTACCTCAGGATAACATTTTCTGATACTATCCGTCACAATATTGAGAGATGAATTTTACACGTAATGTGTAACAAATTAGTAGAATGCTTTTTAAGAGACCGGCCTACAGAAAGCATGTTTGCAGCACCATCACTCACTAACATCAAGAGTTGGTTTGTTGAAAGTTCAAACTTGTCCAATGTATTTAACACTAACTTTGAAATTACTTCGGCAGTACACTGTTGTATTCGTTTGGAGACTAATAGAATTGAAGGTGCCGATTGATGAGGTTCCAATTTGCGTGCCATTACATTAAGAACAGAATGTTTCTTCCGATCTGTTGTTTCGTCGACACATAACCACAATTTTTGATCTTTCAACTCCGATTTTATTTTTGTTCAATATGTTCGTGCGCAGAAGGCACAATTCACGATGTTCGACTTGGTAATTTGCACTCCGAATAGTTATTCCAAAAGCAGATAAATGGTTCCTTGTCTAGTAAATTAAACGGTATAATACATGCGATAAACGTAACGTATAAATTAAATATACATTTTCCATTGTCTCGTGCGCAATTTCTTTTTGAGACATGCTTTTCACTATTTACGTGTCGTAGACAATGTTGTCTGGACCAACACATTAACGGGATTTTACAGATTACACATTTAATTTTAGCACCTTCGTATATTAAATCAGGAATTTCTGCAATAAATTTTCGAAGTTTGTCCGACCGCGGTCGTTTTGCTGACGAAATCATAATTTTTCTAGGACAGATAAACAATTTCGGAAATGACCGGCAGCGAAAATGTCCGTACTGCTCCGCAGACGAAGTAATACTACCGTTCCTCTCGGTCCGAACTGATTCTACGCCGATGCGCGGTACCGCTCGTGGCCAGCGTTAGTTATAACGGATGTTTTGGAATCAAAAACCTACCTTTTATGTTATCCAAACACGAGTATAACACGCGGAATTTTTACTGGTGATGTAATTTTTTCCTATAACTATGAATTAATTGTCATTTAATTGTTATATGACTTTCAACGGTTGTTTTTGACACATCAAAACATTTTCGGCGCAATTTCAAAATTCTGCGGGTTAATGTTCTGGAGAGAGGCAATTGTAGTGGGATGTTCCAACATGAAAAGCGTATGTTAATATGTTGTTAAATTCAATCTAATTAATATTATATCAAAATTCACTGATATAAGATTTTAATAGCGTTTTATGCGGAACGTGAATTATTTTCGATTAATATTCGAGTTCCGACATTTTGATTATTTATATTATTAATCTTTTATTCTTAAAGACTCAGTTAATGATATGTTACAGGAGAGAATGAAAATTCCAGATTATTTTAAGTTATTTACATTTTGAAAACATTATTTGTAAAAATGACACGTACACACACAAAAAACACACTGTCTTTGGAAATAACCGTCAAAATCCTTTACGTCACCTACGACACCGAGTTGGAAGTTCAAAACATCAAAATTAAATATCAAGTCGCTAGATTGAATGCTAGGAACGACGAGAAAAAAACAGAAGTTAGCAACTAAAACAATGCTGATAGAAAACAAACATCTTTCGATTGATATTTAGAAATTGCATTAAAAAAGTTAAAATCTCGTCAAAGTTATCAGTGCAAATGTATTGAAAAGCGTTTTAAGTGAACCACAAATCATCACCAACGATTGTCAAGAATATTACATCAGTCGAAAAATTATGAGAAATAATTCGGAGAAATTTCATTCGAGAAGACGATCAAAGGGCTCCAAAATAAGAGGATTTTACCAAGAAGAAGAAAGAAGGAACCACTAGGATTATACACATACACACACACATATCAAACACCCGCCACTTCATAACTGTAAGTAATTTAAATAGATAAATTTAATTTTCTTTTTTATAAGTAAAAAGCTTAAAATAAACATAAAACTGATTATCTCCCTATTCAAATCTTTTAATTGTTATTTGTAACAAATTTGGCGATCCTGCCAGGATATTTCGATCATGTCGGAATATTCTATTTTTCAAAATTCGAAATTTGTTCTAAGAGAATTTGGATTCATATTTAGACCTCATTACAATCATTTTATTAATATTTGCATTTTTAAGACTGATAATATAAATAATCATAATGCCAAAGCTCGCAGTGATTCCAGTTCAAATCCTTACGTTCGCGTCGCGTCGGAAAAGTGCAGAGTGTTCAGATCGAGCTACGAGTTAACCTCAAATTTCTTGTAAAACACGGGGATCTAACTACCCTTCGTGAACGAGTGAGAAGACGAAGACTCGATTTGTGGAAGAGCAAATCCTGGATGCTCCATCATGAGAATGCGCCAGCCTATTCCGCCTTGTCTGCGAAGGCGTTCTTTGTGGAATCCGGCATCACCGCGTTGGACCACCCACCGTACTCGCCCGACCTGGTCCCCTGTGACATATTTCTTAAGGTAAAATCGGAGCTTAGGAGGACAAGATTTGACAGTGTGGAAGCGGTGAAAGCGAAAGCGACGGAGGTTTCTAACAAGCTGACAGAAACGGACTTCCAGCATTACTATCGACAGTGGAAAATTCGTATGGAGCGTTGTAGGGATCGGCAAGGAGAGTACATTGAAAGGGATAAACTTTGTAATGTAATTGGTGATCAATAAAATGTTTTGTAGCACCAGTCCGGTTATTTAATCGCCACACCTCGTATTGCTGTCTTCCAGCTGTTCGGAATCCTCTCCTCTTTCCAAACTTTCTTTATAATTTCCGTTATATATTTTAGTAGTTCCATACCTCCTTTTTTTAAGATCTCAGCAGATATTTCATTCTCTCCTGGGCTCCTGTTATTTTTTAAAACTTCTATGATCTCTTTCACCTCGTTCTCTGATGGTTCTGCTATTATACTTTCTTCTTCCTCTGGGTTTCTTCCATCTTCTAGGTTCTCTGAATCATTCTCGCCTTCTAAGTTAAGCAACTCCTGGAAATGTTTCGTCCATATCTTTAACTTTCCCTCCTGATCTCCTACCAGTTCTCCTTGCTTACTTTTATAATAGCCCGTTGTCAATACTTTTCTTTTACTGCATTTCTTAGCGTCCTGATAAAAATTTCTGATTTCTTTGCTCTTGTACTCTTACTCCATCCACCTAAGTCTTTTGTCTAAATGCCCTCGTTTCGCTTTTCTGCATATTTGTTTAGCTCGATTTCTCTTCTTAAATGTTTCTTTGTTTTCTGCACTCCCTTGTTTTATCATCGATAGTCTGGCTTTTTGTCTCTCTTCACACGCTCTCCTACACTCCTCGTTAAACCATTGATAATCGATATTTTCCTAAATTCTCCCCTGATCCTTATCTTACATAGTCTGTCTGAAAGAGCTTGAAATTCTATTACCTTTTGCTTAATTTCCTTGCTCACTATAAATCGCATACTCTCCTACCTTACTTATGAAATTACCGTTTTGTTTAGTTTCCTGTAAGGATAATATGTCAATACTATATTTCTCCATCATCAGTACCAAATTCCTTTGTGCGCCTTATTCAAAACTTGTCCTAACATTCCAGGTAGCTATTCTACTTATTGCTTTTCTTTGACTGCTTACTATTTCGAATTTCGTTTTCTTTCCTTTTCAGCTGCCTATTCGTTCGTTTTCCTGTGACATGTCACTCTTCGTCTTTCTGCATCAGTTTTTTAACTTCTCAAGAACCCTTGATTTGTTGTTAAATTTCCATTCTTCTCCATTTATGGTGATTTTCTTGCACCCAACCTTCACTGCGTTACGTTTTTGTTTCTCCTCGCGAATCTTTTATCTGACTTAGTTTGGATTTCTTCTTCCTTATTGACTCTTTTTCCTGTGCATCCGATAACTCTATTAGACATATCCTCTCTCCTAACTTATGCGCCTTCTTTATTTCAGTCTTAACACCTAAATGTTTTTCTATGAAACTGTCCATATTCTCCTTTAATACTTTTGGGTCCCTAGTATCGATTGCTAGTCCTGTGAGTACAATATTATTCCCTCTTTTCGCTTTTTCCATTCTTTCCACCATGATTTTTATCCCTTTAATCTAATTCCTTAATTCTAGATTTTCTTTTTTAATTAGAACTTGCACTTGTTTTAATTTGTCATTTTCCTCACTGATTTTCTTCATTTCACGCCAGTATTTTTGTTACTTTTCTCTTATTGATTTTAGTTCCTCCTTAATATCTCCTATCTGATTCACCGCCATATTAATGGTCTCTATTTTGGTAAGTAACACATCCAATTTATCCTCAGTCGATTTTGCTGTTTTAACAGGAGTTCTCATGGTTCTTTTACTTCTTTCGAAAATATCCATCTCTTTGCTGATTTCCCTTTTCCTTTTCACTCCCTCATCGGTCAAACTCTCGTCGCTATGCATACTTTAATTACATTGCAATCTAATCTTTCAGAAGAAAAACTTTTCTCTCCGCCCTCGTATGTTCGGGTCCAAACTGTACTAACGTAATGTGGGCTGCCTACCAGCCGGCGCCAGAAGTTACAATTCAACCTTTCAGATAAATCACCTCTACCAGCTGATAACCTGACCGTTACTGCAAATAACTCAAAATTTAATAAGAAAAGAGCAACCGGTTTCGGAACGTCCCATCTTCAGACTCGCTGAAAGAAATATTATATAGTAGACTTATATCATTAATGGATAGTAACTTGACAACAAATAATCCATACTAATTAATGTTAACAATTGTAAAAAATGAAGTTTAAATTAAATTTATAAAGGATTTTTTTCTAATTTTTGAAAACATATTCCAACACACCGGGTTCATTCCCGATAAAGACAAGTGAACCAAGAAGGATTCCGTACAAAATACCAGAATAAAGGTTCCAAACAACTATTCCTTTTAGGGATAGTAAATGTATAAATCCTTCTTGATTTGTTTCGCATGTTGAGAACGTGATAGAAAAAATTGTACTTACAGTTAAAAGTAGTGGTAAGGAAATTGTCAAATTAATAAATAAAAATAAAAACTACACATTCTATATATCAACAATTGTTGGACTACTTGTGTGGTGGATAATTAGAGTAAATGAAGTTATTAAAAAACTTGTAAATTGGGACGTACATAACATATTAAAAATGATCAAAGTGATAATAAAATGATAAACAAACTATAGGCAGTGTTTTTATCTTACTCCATCTACATGTGGTGTGAATAAACCGATCATTTTTTTATAAATTGTAATATTAAATATCCAAAAGATCTTGAATATATTTAAATTTATTGTTATTGATGCAGTGCCCTCTCTGGAATAAGAGAGGAAAACTGTAAATTGAGAAAATTAGATGCCGAAAAATGCACAGGACGTCATCTGTTGAACAATATTTCAAACATAGGTGTAGCATCAAAATTTAGTTGTCTATTTAAAAAGCGATCCCTGCTCGATGCCTGCTGACGTAAAATTTCAAGGGCTTCTAAGTTGTTAAGATAGCATGCCTTGTTCGCTAAATGTAAAATTTCGAAATTATCGTTAACATTAAATTGGTGACCAGTTTTGACCAAATGGTTAGCGAAATGGGAGAATCCAGTGCTGGGTTGTGTATTACAACGTATGTGTTCTTTTATTCTGGTCTCGAAATTTCGATATGTCCTGCCAACGTACTTACATTGGCAGGTATCACAGGTTAGTTTGTACACTCCTCCCTTTTTTAGGTTGTCAATTTTATCTTTATTGTTCAGCAATACGTCGCGTAGACTATGCGAAGTTCTGAAGGAAACAGAGAAATAAGGTTTTAGTAATATCTGTCTGTTTTATAACAGACAACTCTCTACAAAAAGCTTCGGTAGATAGTGGTACATTAATCAGTCTGTAAATAACAAAAATTAAACATATTTCTTTAAATTTTTTATAAAAGAGGAAACATTTTTTATCCTAGATTATTTCGATATCATATATTATTTGTTTCAGTAACAGCCAAATGTAGGCAGATTCACGGGGTATTCTACACACATCACGTGATATAACTTAAATAATATATCAAACCCTTGCATAACAGAGGCCGCTTTATAAGAGAAACTACCTATTACTAAATAACATTCACCTATTTTTTTCAAACCAAGTCCCACAACAACCACGTATGGTTGAATACGATGGGAAGCACGTTCCTGCTTTGACGCTATATTCTCGATACCTTCAGGTATCTGGAAAGAAATTTACATTATGAATCTGCATGACTACAGTATGAGATCGTCACTATTACAAAAAAAAATAAATTACATTAAAAGAAAAACTCAATTGCATGAAAGTGACGAATTTTTACGAAATCTACAAAAATTCCTTAACAGTAAGTATAATATGTCCTACATAACTTTTGTAGATATATTAACAATATCGTTCATTAAAAATTAAAGTTTCTAAAGTCAATTACCCCGCCGATTGTTTGTCATTTACTTTTTATCTGTAATATTTGCTATCTCTTCAGACAGGTATAATAGTTGAAACAAACTGGTATATCTAACTAAAACGTACGAAAAATATATGAATGAGCAAAGACAATATCTAAGCTATAACGTATACCGTGCTGCTCAAGCCCCTACGCATCGTGACACACATCGCGCTTATACATTCTTTCTTTTCATCATTTACATAGAGACATGGGCACTACTGTATAAAGTTGGTCACTTTAGTATACGAAATAAGGCCACGTATATTTGCATCTAAAAGAAATGATTCTATTCGACGGTTATACCCATGTTAAAAACGAAACTCGCTTCGCATCCTAAAGTGACCAAATCTGTATATATTAATTTTGCATTCTTAACTGTTTGAGTATACGAGTTTAAAAAAGATATTAAGACGCCTTTTCGTGAATGAACAATACCAGATACAACGCTGTAACTTCGCCTGTGAATAACACTGTCAGCGTTGTACTTAAACAGTAAAATACAATTAACAAATAAAAAGGCAAAATTGATATGAGTAATAAAAGAAAAAAATAATTAAAGAGTATGAAAGTTTACTTTACAATTAATTTTACATTTTTAGGTGTTTGGTTGTACGAATTTGAAAGCTACCTATGCACATGCTATGTGAACTGTGAGTCACCGCAAATCGTGAAATACAAAAGCTTCATCATGTAAATTATTAACGAAGAATAAGCTACTGTTACATTAACGATCTCGAAATATCTTATAGGAAATACTAAATGTCTTACCACTTACCAGAAAATACTTCAATATATTCAGTGAATCTCCATTCTCGAAGAAGCTGGTTCACTTCGCTATCGGCCATTTTCTAAAATCAATATGGTTAACGCTTTTCATCCTGTACTTGCACGTACTTCTTAATAAATATAATAGTATAACAGAATTCAGAAATATACATGATTGATTCAGTAGAGATAAATTCACATAGTTAAAAGAAATACTTACCTTCTACTCAAACTTTGCGTAACCACACATAAACTACTAACGATCAACTGATGCTAGAAAAGCAAATTGAAGCAAATCTGAACTTGTTCATTGCACATAAATGCGCGCGCGTATACATAGATAAGAATTCCTGAAAACGTTTGATTTGTTTGCTACTGAATGAAAATTCACGTGCATTTTAAGCAAAACACTACAAGTGTTTGAGTTAATAATCAGTCCATTTCCTTTCTCATTTTGGTTTTACTTGGAGCGACTATTTACATTGAAACACAAATACATTAAATGTTATTCGAAAAAGGAAATAGATGTTCACGACAAGTTGACCACATACATTCAATTAACTAATTTTATAGTTCCACTAAAGTTCGAAGCAAATGATCATTTCAATTAACAAATATAATTCAACAGAAATATGCATTTTCCTTCAATAAGGTGTTTGTTTCTAAATAAAATATAAACCTGCTGATTTAAACTAAAATTACTTGAATGAATGCAAAAAACTGAAAATAATAATTTTTGTTGTACCAAAATTTTCATTTTTCTCAGTGTGGTCGATCATAATTTGTACGTTTCAATGTATGAATAGATTGTGGTTTGTGTGGGTGAAATCTCTTCTCTTTCAAAATATTTCCAGTTGTATCTTTACTTCTTTATCTGGCATCAAAAATGCCCTTTCGCGCAAGTAACATTTAGGATCTTCTAGTGTAGATATCATTATATTTAACTTCTGCTGCTTCCCGACAACTTTTATCCCCCACAATTGGCACAATTTCTATTTTATCTTTCAAACTCAATGTCGCCGGCATTTCTATTTACTATTAAGATTTTCAAACTAATATTTGACATTCAGTGACAGACATGTCACTGTCATTGCAACTTTGATTAGAAATGTATTAACATATTAATATGCTGTAATAGGGTAGAGTATGGAAAAAATTACGAAATCATATTTTAACAATAGATACACATGACCGTATATTTGAAACTAGTTTGTACTTCTAAAATTCGAAGTCGAATAACTCGAAAATTATTCGACATATTGAAAAACGAAGACCAGTTTACCAGACTACTTTATTATGACTAAGTATCTGAAGTCAAAATTTCAGAAATCGAAAATGTTAGGCAACGTACCGACACGACGTATCCATTTTTGACTACCTTGTACATGCTACCTCAAATTTGAATGTGTTAATATTATTATCTCAGAAAGCTGAACTTTTTATGAGTCACTTTTCTCCCTAAAGTTAATAATAAAAAGGTTTTCCATATGCAGTTAACTTAAGTAGACACACTGTATTTGTGGTTATGGTATTTATAAATTAAACCTCTCATTTTCCAGATTTTAATCTAAATGTCTTTGTAACTTCCACACTGAGAGCCAAATCTAATAGGTACATTGTTATTCTCGAAAGAATGCTGCCGGATCTTTTGTTTTCGTTTATGACATCGTAAAAGAGCGTGAAAAGTGACACCTTGTGTAAGGAGAAAATAAATTAGTTTCCAATACATCATTTTTGAGATGTTTACAAATCAAAGAGAACAGATCAATGCTTCACGTAAAAGTTTATAATGATCACTAGAGTTGCGCACTAGCGCCAACGGGCAGCGGCGTAGGTTCAACAACCTCAGTATAATGGAGTCTCAACCAGATCTGTTGTGTATACATGTTCGCTGCCGTAAATACTATCTCGTGTTCACGTTTTTTTCAAAAATGTTGCCGACGTCGCAAAAACGACCAATGTTGGACAAAGTTGAATTTATAGCAGAAATGGCTGACTTGAATTGTGATGGCGTTAAAATTAAATGTAGTTTGTAATATCTCTTTAATGTTTTGGGCCGGGGTCTGTCCTAAACATGTTGAAAAAAAAATTTTCAGTTGAAAAAAAAATTTGGTTAGTGGGGAAAACGAAAAAACTTTTTTAATGGGATAAAAAAAACATCGTCCCTTTAATTTATTCCCCTTAAGGTAAAAGTTTGAACTTTTAAAGAACAATGTTGATGTTTAGAGGGCGGTGCCGCAAAATGTTGTCCTTAAAAAAGGGGAACTTGTTAATTTTTGTAAAAATTACTTTAGCGGGGAGATAGTATTAGAAAATGTTATCCTGACGTAGACGCTTTAATAGCGCATACAAAAGCAGTATTCTTCCACGTTTTGAGAATATTAAGAACGTGGTTTTACAATTCGATCCAAAGGAAGCTGCTGCTATATATGTTGCACTATTTGCAGAGATTCCACTAACAACATCGAAGGATTTTGTAATTTTTCTATTGTCTCCACTAGTCCGAAGTAATTGTTCCGAATAGTTTTTAGATCCGTTTTAACCTGACTATCTTGACATTTCGACTGGCTTTCCTTTATACCCAGCCCCTTGGGTGAATTGTAAAACCACGTTCTTAATATTCTCAGAATATTCGACAATAAAAAACGGCCGTAACCATGTTCCCCAACGGGAAGAATAGGTTCTGGGGGCTCGGAATACGGGGGCAGCTTGGGAAAATTTGGGAAAACGTTTTGGGGATTTGACAAAAACTGCTTTTGTATGCGTTATTAAGGGGCTACCTCAGGATAACATTTTCTAATACTATCTGCCACATAACTGAAAACATGAATTTTAAGTAATATGTAACAAGTTAGCACAATGTTTTTTAAAAACCGGGCCTACAGAAAGCATATTTGCAGCACCATCACTATAAACATCAACAGTTGGTTTGTTGAAAATTCAAACTTGCCCAATGTATTTAACACTAACTTTAAAATTACTTCGGCAGTACATTGCTGTACCGTCTGGAAGTAATAGAATTAAAGGTGGCAATTGATGTGGTTCCATTGTACGTACCATTACAAACCACAGAATTTTTTTTTTATGATCTGTTGTTTCGTCCACGCATAACCACTTTTTTTTATCTTTCAACTCCGTTTTAAATTTTTTTTTTCAACATGTTTACGAGCAGATGGCAAAATTTTTGTAACGATGTCCGACTTGGTAATTTGAGCGAATATTTTTTCCCAAAAAAAGACATATGCTTTTTGTCTAGTAAATTAGACGGTAGATTACATGCAATAAAGGTGACACATAAATTAAACTTAAATTTGTCATAGTGACGTGTGCAATTTATTTTTTTTAAGAATGCTGTTTACTATTTACGTGACGTAGACAACTTCTTTTGGACCAACACATTAAAGAGATATTACAAACTACACATTGAATTTTAACGACATCATAGTTTAGGTCAGGCATTTTTGCTATAAATTCTATAACTTTGTCCAACGTTGGTCGTCTTCGCGACGTAGGCAACATTTTTAAAACAAACGTAAAACTACGAAATAGAATTTACGGCAGCGTACATGTATACACAATAGATCTAGTTGAGACTCGCAGTTATAGTGAGGGTTGTATCGAACCTCCGCCACTGACCGTTGGCAGTAGTGAGCAACTCTACTAAGGATCATAGCTTATTCGTATACTTTTATTGTTCATCGATTAAGATACATTATATTTTGAGATAATATTGATAGCATTTTTTTCCTTTTTTAGGAAATATACCTCCAGATTGCTTCGAAGATGAATTGCTTCCGTTATTTTCCAAAATTCCGCAGTTATATACTTTCCGACTTATGCTTAATTTTGAAGGGCTATGCCGCGGCTTCGCTTTTGCGAAATATAAGTCAATGGAAAGTGCAAGGAGGGCTTGCAATATTTGCAACGCTTTCCGAGTCAGATACAACGCTAGGCTACGAGTAGTTAAGTGTCGGAATTATTCAAGAATATATATTGGTAAGGTTTAATTATTTTTTCTCTCTCACCAAAATAAATTGTTTCGGGCAACAGACACAATACTTGTTTATTGGCCTACCGATATGTCAAGTGCAGCTTAGATCGACAGCTCAGTCCAGTAAAGCATGTGTTCGCTATTTAGTGCATATCTTTCGGTTTCGTTCCACAGGGTCATCGATGCATCGAAGGCTTTTTTGAAGTTTTGAATTTTAACTATTTGTTATTAATTTTTATTTAGTCGCACGTGTAGTGTATATAATGTGGGGGGGGGGGGTAAAAAGTTAAATAATAATAATAACAATAATAATGGTATTTATTGGCAATTAGAACAAATAATAATACATAACATAATAAACAACAAAATGTACCCCTGATGTACAGAGCATTTCTCAGTTTTGAATTAAATTAATCTCGAATTGATTACTCTTTACGTATGTATTTTTAGATGGTATAATTTGTGATTAACTAATTAGAATTAAAATGACATTTGAGGCGATCGGTAACACAAAAGTAGGTTAAGGTGTATTAGCGATTAAAGATAGACGAGTATCTGTTCCCTTTTTAATGAAATTTTTGTTAAATTTATGTAGATAACAGCAATTTCCGTGGTATTTAATTTTTTCTCGTTAATATTGGCAGTTGTAATAGTGAAATTTGCTCTTAATCGATGATTAAAGTTGTTTAATCCTAATTAAATTTCTTCCTATTAAATTTTGAGAAGCCCTTGTGATACAAATAATACATTTTACTGCCTGTATTATATTTTCGAACGATTCCAAAGAATGAAGAATTCCTCTGGACTGCGGTTCCAAATTACCGTCCACGAATTTGCGCACATTAACTGCAAGTTCATGTTTCGTTGACTCCAAAATAACATTTCCTTTTATGAAATGAACGGAAAGCACTTAAAAATGAGTTTAAAAAGTGCTACTTTCAGGTTATGTTCGAAAGTTTTCTAAAGTTTCCGAACAAAATTGAATTTGGTATCGCTGCATGCATACCAAAAGTTACTAAATGGATTCAATAAACTGTATAAAATAAGGGCTTAATTTCAAAAAGGAACGAGGAAATTAACTCTTTTCTTTTGGCAACATGAATTAATGAATAAAGTAGACCAATATAATACGGGTTATATGCCTATTTCTAATCGCTTATATCTGTTATCCCTTAAAAAGTCTGAAGTGCAAGCGCATTTTAACGCAGATTTTTACTAGATGCAATTGCATATTTGGCTCTATCTAGACATTGTAACAGAACGCCTTTGAAGTATACAGAATGCTCTGTATTGAACCCCAGACTACCAAATTCGAACACCGGGAATGTCTCTTTTTTTAAATAGCACCATATTCTTTTTTGTAGTCACCGTATAGGAAAACTAAATCAATCTTGAATACTGTGACACTGAAACACTTCACTATTACCCTTACTAAAACGGGCGTTAGATTGTAAGGTTGTAGGCAAATACGAGGGCGTATCAAATATAAACGGGTCTGATTTTCTTAAGAATTCTGGAGGGCTTCTAGACCTGGAAGGAGTTGATGCGCGGTTAGCCTGTACCGTTAGGGAGAGGGGAGAACCGATCGCAACTCTCTCGGGTCCCTTTAGTATCAAAAGAAACCATGAGCGAGAAAGAAGAGCATGCCTCCGTGGGGCAGCGGATTATCATCAAGTTTTTGGCCAAGGAGGGGGTGAACCAAACTGAAATTTCGCGGCGATTACAGACACAGTTCGGAGATAACGCCCTGTCAGGAACCCGTGTATTTGCACGGCACAAAAAAATTTCTGGAGGGCGCGAAAGGGTCGAGAACGAGACCGCCGTCCAAGGACAAGTGCGACCGAGGCTAACATCGAGGCGGTCCGAAATCTCATAGAGGGAAATCGGCGCATAACTCTCTTCGAAATCGTTGCGGAAGCATCCAACGGATCGTGACAGATGACTTGGGATTTCGCAAAGTGGCCGCTAGATGGGTTCCACGTCTGTTATCGGAGGATCACAAGCGACATCGATTGGAGGTTTCCCAGCGACTCTTCAATCAATACCAGCAAGAGGGTGAGGCCTTTTTGAATCGCATCGTCACCTATGACGAAACTTGTGTGCACCACTACAAGCCCGAGTCGGAAACAGGGGAGTATGGAGTGGAGGAAGAACGGCGAAAGGGCACCGGTGAAGACAAAGACACGATTGTCAGCCGGAAAGGTAATGGCAAAACTTTTTTTTTAATCGGCAAAGTGCTTTTCGCATTGATTTTCTCTATGATCGACGAACAATTAATGCGCAATATGAAGAAGTGTCATTTTTCTGCACGACAACGCCAGGCCTCATGCGGCTAACACCATGATGCAAAAAGTGGATGTATTAAGATGGGAAACGCTGGAATATCCACCATATAGTCCAGACTTGACACCTTGTGACTTTCATCTTTTTGGACTCCTCAAAGAAGCGCTTGGAGGCCAGCGTTTCGACGACAACGAAGCGGTGGAAGCGTTTGTGTTTCAATGGCTACACGAATGTCCGAAGAGTTTTTACGATGATGGAAAAAAAAGCTCCCAATCCGATGGGAAAAATGTATTTCTAGGGCGGGAGAGTATGTAGAAAGATAATATGCATTTGTAAGCTTAGTTAAATAAAGTTAGAATTTTTTAAAAAACGAGACCCGTTTACATTTGATACACCCTCGTATTTTAAGTAATAGGAATTTATCGTGGTTGTGTAAGTGCCGCCGTGACGCGTAGTTTTTGCGTTTTTTTTTTTTGTACTCTAGCATGATTACAATCATAGGAGAGATCGATTTCAGCCATTGTAAAGTAGGTGTCGGAAAATGGTTAGTTAGAAATATTGAAAGATACATTGCTTATTTGGTATTGTAGTGTTTTTGAAGTTTATTCTCGCGATGTTTGTGGGATTTGAATCTAATTACTATATGTATACATCGTTTATAGTTTTCTGGAGATTTATTGATATTATTTCTTAAATTACTCTTAAAACCGGCTAACCCTTCAGGTATGCTTCGTAGTATTGTAATTATGTAATGTAGATTAACATAGTAATACGTACTTGTATAGTTATTTTGTTTTGGCTATCTAAATACTATAGCATGAATTACATACACAATTACCGCATAGAAGCAGAGGATAGAGCTTGGCCGAGGATCCGCCACGTGCTGCAACCGCCTTTTTGTCAATTGGAAAAGCAGGACATTTATTTTTCGACAAAACCGGAACACTTCTTCGGATCTACAGTTATTTGTTTGAATTGGATGTTTTTAAAATTAATACTTTGCGAGTAGTAGATACCTAACTAGACGATCTCTTATTTTAAAAGTTAAAATACATACACTTTGTCTATTTTCAGTTTTTACCTACGTCGTCAATTTTTGTCCGTATGAAACAAATCGATACATCTGGGTCAAATTAAAAACCGTATAGACAGTTAAACTTGAAAGTAAATTTAATGTATGTATGTATGTATGTATGTATGTAACAAATTACTTTTGTTCGAACACAAATTATTTTTGCTTTAATTTGTTAACGCCTGACACAACGCCTATTTATTGAAAAGAATATTTACTTGCTTATCTAATATGTAACCTGAAATAGGTTAGGAATTTTAAATGACGAATGTGCGAATTGATTTTAAAACAGATTTTGGTAGAATTTCTATCTCTAATAAATCAAATATGTTCTCAATTGCAACCGATGTGCAGATAACACAATATTCATCGTGCACATATCATAATGCACATATACTGCAAACTGATAAATAATGATTTTTATTAATAAAACAAGATGCATCGTCTTCATTATTTAATAATATATTAAGGTGTATAAATAGAACATTTCAGACAATATTCATAATAAACAAGTAAACATTAAATAACATTCACTTATGAATCTGTAATATATAGAAGCTGGAATCGAAGAGATCAATCAAGTCCATTTCTTCTTCGGAACTTGATTCATTGGGGTTGGCAATTATTATGGGCTCAATGTCCATATCTACTACGTTTCTTTCTCGTTCGTACCAATTTCGTATTAAATTGTTTGTGTGCCTTACACAATTCTCCCAGATGTTGGGTGTGCAATGTTCCAATGCTTCATTCCGCATACTCAACACATTTTGATCACGATAACCATCCCTACCAATATTTTTATTATAATACCCTTTTGCCTTGGCCCAGATCAATTCAATTGCATTAAAGTCACAATGATATGGGGGGAAGTCTCGGCACTTCGTGACCATGTGCTTTTACGAGTTTGTCAATAGAGTATTTTTTTTCAGGTTTATTCCTTTCAACCATATCTAGTAATTCCGCTTTGGTTGACTCACTTGAAAAACCTATGTTATTGTTCGTTAACCAGTCTGCGATATCTTGTTTCCTCGACAAGGTATTTGGGATTTTATTAATCACAACGCTATGATAAGGAGCATTATCCATCACAACAAGAAAATTTGGTGGTAAGTTGGCAATTAGTTGTTTCGTTACCCATTCTTCAAATTTTCTGCTATCCATTGCAGAATGGTAGTCTGCAGCTTTGGAATTTGAGGCAAATATTAGGCTTGCACCATTAATAAAACCATGTTCACTTCCAGCATGTACAATCATAAAACGTTTGCCATCGTAACGTTCAGGTTTGCGAACACTTTTAACGGTGTCATCTTGTCAAGACTTAATTTTATTGCCCTTAGAATAAATCCACGTTTCATCTAAGAATACCACTGGTCTCACAGAATTCGACATGAGGTTGGCCATATATTTTATAAGAAAAACACTTCGCAACAATGCAATGTCATGTTTCTCTATTAAAGCTTGCCTGTTGTCCTCTTTTCGATATTTAAAGCCAATTTCCTTCAACAATGCACTTAGGGATTGTTTGCACAATTCAACAATGGCTTCGGTTTTTAGTTCATCGTTTAGGGTTCGTAATGTAACATGTTTCCTAAAACAACATTTTTATAACAAAATTGTAAACCATTTATAAAACTGTTGTTACTTTGTTGATACATGTTGTAAATAGCATTTCGCACTTCCATTTTTGTTGTCTCTCGCAGATCCCTTGTTTTTGGCTTAGTACGAGGTATCTTAGTTTCATAAGATGAACGAACAGGAATTTGCGATTTCTTCTTTTTGATAGCACAAATAGTTTGTCGGGTCACACCGAGTGCTTCGCTTGCTCTCTGTAACAATATACACTTTGTAAATATAATTGTGAGCGTATTAGAATATCTACCTCGTAAACAGCACTCAAAGGTAATAAAGGACCCCCATTTTCTTTTTCCCTCTCAAAATATGCCAGAACGTTAACTACAAGCTCCTGTGCCTTGATAGATTAGAGTTACTTGATTCAACGAAATATTCGATTCGTAACGTCACTAGTTTGTACATGGTGTAATCAATGTAATCATTCTTTTTGCACTCGCCATATATGATGAATTCGTTTACTTCAATAAATAGTAATCTTTTTCTGCGGCGAACAGCTCCAGAAACGGTCGCGGCGAACTGGACTAGCCTCCCCCGCCCCTCTTCCAAAAGTATAGTAAACTATAACTTATTTCTATATCGTAATATCTATCGCAGTTAACATAACAACCTGTGTAGTAGAAATAGTAGCCTTAGCTGTGAGAAATCTTTATTAAACTTTAAATGCTGCCTGCAAAGATTTTCATTTATTTTCAATAGTGTGCACCCTTAATTTTTTTCCTGTTGCTGCATTTTCGTCGTTTGATATTTGTAGTCCGAGTTATTCATATTAACAAACGAACAAATTATGTGGAGCCCCATTCTGAAAATGAATTACTCAGTCTCTCTTTTTTGTTATTACAAACCTGGCCCTTTCTTCACGGTTGCCTGGTCCGGCTGCTACTGAAGTGCTGAGGGCGCTACAAACGTTTCAGTACATCTACTGCTTTTGTATAGTGACGCATACGTCTACTATTCAAAATAAAAGAGATATTTACAGATAAACGTGGGGCCGGCATTTATTAAAATATTGTGTCGTCTGTTCTTTTCTGCTGAAAGGTACGTTATTACTGTCGTTATTTTTTTATTCTGCACGAGTTGAGTGAATGTTTCCAGTAGCATCAAATCTTAGCTTCAATTTGACCAATGTTTTCGGCTGAGAACATCGTCGGTCAGGAGAGCCTAGCTTATACATCCTGCTGGCCAAAATGTATCGTTTCAACTTTTTCCTAATACATAAATTAAAAGTAAATGTTATTTGATCGGTAGGAACTTTTTTAAAAAAATTGTGTAGTGTACGTTATAAGTTCACTAGTCTACTATATCAAGTTACTTAAGAATATTGGGTAAACATTATTTTAATTTATATAGCAGTTGAGAGCCAGATAAGCTTACCATATACTATGGCTATCTTTCAAGTAAACGAAATAATTCGCAACTATCAGAAGGTGTAATACGACAGAGTGTCATTTTATACGCTGCTGTAGCCGTCTTTCCGTTAAGAATTTTTAGTACTTTTGGGATTGGGTTGTGTTGCCGACAGAGCCAATTTTTACCTAAAATATGTTATTCAGAGTGTTCTTCTTTCTAGTATGTTAATATATTTATATTCTTTAGGAGAATTTGCCACATTAAGGGTTCCAAACTTTGGAACATCTTTAGATCCTTTTACAAGGCTGTATTCCAATTGGTGGACATGAAAACAGTAAGCTTTATGCTCACCAGGCGGGAAAAAGGGATATTATTCATTGAGTTCTACACCACATCCCCCTCGAAGGGGGATGCTAATCGCAAAAGAACTGCTACTTTGCAGGTGGTGTTGCCGTCGACTGGGTAGGCCAAGCTATACTTAACACGGAGGTAATATTATTTTATACGTACATATTTCTCATGCGAAGAATATGCGTTGCGTCCGTCATAAATGTCCACTGTTTTATTTCACATTTTATTTTCATTTCAAGTTACATGTTGCTTTTTTAAAACGGGGAAAAAAGCCCCAAGCGAATTTATGTCCCTAAACGTCTCGCTATCTTTCTAGATTGTTAAAAAAATTCACACCGGGAGAGGGTTTTAGGGTAGCTCTTGCTAAGGTACTCCAAACACCCTTTTATTTAAATTTTATTTATCTTGTACTTAAAAACTGTCTTGTATACATCTTATCGGCTTACCTCTAACTTACAACTAACTGGCTCATCATCAAACCCCGGCACCATGCTGTCTCGGTTTTCTGGCTTCCGGCGCATTGGCCGATGATCTAAATTATGGTACTACATCTTTTACCAGTGGAACTTTCCGCTGCAATACCCTTCCCTTTACAAAATATACCCCAGCGTATTGGTATACTTAAGGTTAGAGTAAAGGTACGACCACCAAAGTTTCACTACTAACCTGTTCCTTATCCTATCCTTATTTGAAAATGAACATTACAAATACAAATAAAAAAAAAAATTTAGGGATGGATAATAAAAAAAACATTATTGGACGCTATTTGAACTATTTCGACATGGATTTTCCCGGTGGAAAACGCTTTCAGACCATTCAACGGGAAGTTTAGAGATATCTTCGCAATTTGGGAAACCCTTTTTTCCCACTGCACGATTAGCCCAAATGCGCCTTCTACCTACTTAATTCAGCGGGCTCCTGAGCCAATCATACCCTTCCTTGGTACATGAAAACTTTTTTTCGGTCAAGTTAAAAGGGCGGCCCATCTCCACCCTACCAATTCAGACGGTTTCCAGAACCACCAACACTTCTTCCCCCCGCCCTTTCCCCGGCCTGCATTGATGTTTAAATGTGAAGTAGAAAAATTTCAATGTCCTAACGTTATTGCTTAATTTGAAGACCCCTTCTCCAGCGATTCCGGGATTAAACTCGTTTTTTCGAAACGATACATGAAACAGAAAATAATTGCTTACCAAGCTTGATTTTTAATATTATTTCGCATGTTATCTATGATGATGCTGTTAATCGGAACCTTATTCTTATCAAACCCATTACTCGTAGCACGCTTCCCCCCTTTAATTACCCGTCCGGTAGGACAAACATCCCACGTTCAAATGTCTCTAGATTGACATTACCTTTTCGATAACGAACAAGCTACAGTTGGCTGTCTCATCTTTCTTACGCGTCTTATTACCAGTACTCCTATTAAGGCGATCGTTATAAAATTAAAACAACTTTTTCTATCCGTTTTAAACTTTCAGAAACATACGAAATTAAAAATTTATTTTTTTAAACCCCCTTTAAAATAAACTTTTTGGAATTTAGTTTTTTTTATTAAATGAAATGGTTCTATAAACTTAAGATAAATTCAATTTCATTTATAGGGTCAAAACTATATTATCTGATGTACCCGTACAATTTAAAATTAATATTAATTTCCCCTACCTACTAAATGAATAACATATTTCTCTATTCGTTGCTGATAGAAAACGCAACTTACAACAAAAGTATCTTGCCCTGGAACGATATAGGTATATCCAAGAATTACGATCGTCTGTTTCTAGTTTTAACAAGACGAGTATATATATGACGATGGTAATTTTTCCACAGGTTTTACATGTGCTGTTTCGCATATATCTGAATAAATTGTTTGAACTGGTATATTTGTGTCTGATATATAATAACGTCGAGAAACTTTTTTAATTTTAAAAGTTTTGTCATATTGGTGGGCGCTGTTAATCGCTAGATAGGGGGTGCAGGTTCAATATAAGTAAATTTGGTTTTTGCATTTTTGGGTAGGAAGGGATGTTGCCTATTTTAAATAAAAAGGTTTTTCCGGAAAAGGGTGACGAATAATGCAAACTATTTTTTCCTCTATTCACAAAAATTTTTGCAACAACAAGATAAGTGATTTAAATCAACCGGAAATTTTAAATTTTATAAAATTTCGTTTTCAATATTCCACGCTTTGATAATCTCTGAAGGAGAAAAATGGGGTGTAAAGCCCTTGTCTAGCTGTTAAAATATTTTTAAAATTTTTTGTTTTAAAATGGAATTTATCAACAATTCACTAAGAAAAGAAATTTGTCGGTATAAAAATGACAAAACCGATAAATAATTCGCAGTGGTTAAGGTTCCATTATATTGTTCTCTCAATTGTTTGTTGAGATTGAAGAAAATAATATTCTTATTGAACTGCGCATGTTCTAAAGTACCATTAACGGTTTCAATGGTCGATTTTATTGGTGACGTTTGTTGCTTTAAAATGTGAGCCTGATCAACTTGTTTATTTCAGAGATCTAAAAACAATTTTTCAAAATGATCGGCATCTTCCGTAGTAAGAGTGCCAAATAACGTTTTTAAATTCCTCAAAGACTTTTATCCAGTTTTACCCCAAACCCGTCCTAATAAACCGGGAACCGTTGCCTTTTCCCGTTCAATTATTTTTACTGTCTGATTTAAAGTTTCCATATAACTACTACGTACATAATAAATTAATATCAATACAATTATGTTGGCGAATTCCCGAAATTTCCTTTAAATTTATTTAATAAATGAAGATTTATTTTCGTCATTCTCTATATCGATATACGTAGGTAATAAATAATACGCCAAAATAATTTTAATTTTACCAAATGGACATTACCTAGGTCTTCGTAGAGTAATCCTAGGGAATGTTCCAAGGATGTAACCATGTATGGCGTGGAATTGTAATTCTCATCCGCTAGACGTAAGAGAATTAATAAAAAAATCAATGAAGTAGCGATAGACATTTTAACGAATATTTTGCCTGAAACAGAACAATATTAGTATATATAATAAAAATATATAATAAAAACCTAGTCTTTAACAACTGACCTATAGCTAGACCAGGCGTGGCCAACAGTTTTTGCCCCCGGGCCGAATTGGAAAGAAAATTTTTTTCACAGGCCGAACGAAAAAAGTTGAGCTATAGATTACTAAATATTTCTCGGCAAGTTCTGTACTTTCCATTATTCAATTTCTTATAAAAATTGCACAAATTTTCCTGCTCTTCTCGATATTTCTCATGTAATAATTTATTACATTGTAAATTGATTATTTCTAATTGCATATCAACAGGAACGTTGAACGTTACATGTACATAAAATGGATTTTGGCTAATAGATAAAATTTTATCAATTTTCTCGAAGCAATCGAATCTCTGCTTGAAATCTGTCATCAGTGCAAGGATATTGTTATTGAATTCTTGAACCTTTTCTCTTGACATATTTAACGTTGAAAAATGGTCAAATTTGCATTCGGCCAGATTTCTAGAAAAAAGACTGTTTCATTTGAAAATATTTTAACCTTTGTATTAAATCATGAGCATATAATTTTTTTCCCTGTAAACATACGTTAAATTCGTTAATATGTGTGAGAATATCAAAAAAAAAAAAAAAAATGTTAAATCACAGATCCAATTTGGTTTTGATAATTCAGGAAAATCCTCATCTTCTTTAAGCGTTAAAAATATTTTTGTTTCCTCTTGAACAACTCACATACGTCTTAAAACTTTTCCCAAGTTTAACCAACGGATTTTATTGTGACATAGTACATCTAAATAACTTGTATTTAGTTCTTCAAGGAGTCCAATAAATTGCCTGTGTTTTAATCCTTTTGATCGAAAGAAATTCACTAATTTCACAAAACTACGTTGGTAACACGATCGATTTTTAAAATATTTTTGCATAATGCGTGTTGATGAATAAATGCAGTGTATGGGTATAATTTTATGATTTGGATCAATTTCAGAAATTTTTCTTCAATTCGTTTTACGAGACCGATATTTTTTCCAATCATATTTGCTGATCCATCTGTTACATTTACCAATTTTTTCCAGTCAATATCGTATTCCAAAAAACATTTTTCAACTTCTCGGAAAGAAGATCTTCTCCCTTTGTCGTGTCTTTCGGTTTCACGACACCCCTTCACACGATATTTCATCATGCGACATCTCATCACGGACACTTTATCACGGCGACAAATCATCACTGTTACACTTCAACACACGATATCTCATCACTTCGCCAACCCATCGCACACAATCTCATCACCGTTTTTTAATGTTTATGAAACATTTTGATTATATTAAATATACAAAATGTAATATATTAGACAAATTAAAGTAAATATGGCGCTCTACGGAAAGTGAGTCGATTTCGTGTTTCGTAATTGTCGATCATATCATCATATCATGGGAAGCCTGAGGAATCATTTGCACGTATTAGATGTTGCTGTGTGCCCCCTTGCGTTTAGCAGCCCAGGAGCTGCCCGCTAGGTGGTGGACATCTACACTTCGGTTTGTCTTGCTACCCTCTGGGACGGCGTGACTATGTCTCTTGGCGATAGGTGTCGCCGAAAGACATATTCAGTGCTGTTTTGGAAATTAGCAGCATAAACCGAGAGGCAAACGCAATGATTAGCAGCAGAAGATTGTGCTCAGAACCGTGCTGACGGCGCCGGGTAGGCAGAAACATGTTCATGTGTTAGCGCTATTTTCTCTGCTGCATTGTTTTTGCCGAGAATGAATGATTACACCAATACCATGAGCTATATTAGCATTTATTTTTTGGTTATTGTTACTAGGCATTCTTTCCGCGTGCAAGCGATTAATTCTTTATCATCCTTGGGGTTACCTGGCAACGTCTCTGATATTTCTAAAAATGTATCCTCAACTTCTTTCAGCGAAAGAACACACAATTGTGCTATTTTATAAACAATAAAAACCTATTAAACAATCTCGCTAATTAGTTTGATGAAATTGCGTATGGTGGGTTGGCGAAGTGATGAGATGCCGCGTGATGAAATGTCACAGTGGATGAATTGTCGCCGTGATAAAATGTCCGTGACGAGATGTCGCGTGATGAGATGTCCTGTGATGGAATGTCGGGACACCGTGTCTTTCTTAGGAACAAGTGACAACAGTTTTTCCGAAATTTGAAAATCTTCAGCGATAGCTCTGATAAAAACTAATAACTGAGCGGTATCCTTTACATCGCAGCCTTCGTCGAGAGCTAAAAATGGGCCTATTGTTTGGGCAATAGGTTGCCGAGACGGGCGTATATTTTCAAATTTATGTTTAGCTTCTGAACACATTACCCAAGATGCACTTTCACTTTTGCAAATTCTCCTTTAGAAAAAGGTTTTCCACATTGAGTGAGCAATCCGTTTTGCTACTAGCAAACTTGCTTCAATAGCAGATTCTTGTAATCGATTTTGCTGTGTAAATACATTTTGCTGCCTTCGTGTCAAAATGTCTTCTCAAGTTGTATTCTTTTAAAACGGCTACACCCCAATTGCAAATAAAACAAACCGCCTTATTATTGTATATAGTAAAAAAGTATTTCCACTTCCATTCATCATTCATCATACGGCATTCAAGATAAGTTTTTCGTTTTCTGGAAGCCATCCCTAGAGTAAAAAAGTTTTTTAATATACAATATCATTTAAAAAATACAATTACATACCATATAAATATCCAAACTGTATCGCAATCAATCGAAACAATATTTATTTAATTTATAGAATGAGCTTCTAGAAGTTATATCGCAAATAAAACAATTATTTCGTTTTGCAAACGCCTGGACACAATTTCAGTCATCAACTGCCACATGATTCGACACACTTAACCACAAAAATAACGAATCGCTTGACCTTGGGTGCGCACTGGCAAACTCCGCCTAAAAGAGTTTCACAACGCCGCTAAACGTCAAACAGTTCATATCGAGTACAGACGAGTACAAAAGTTGTAAATCTTTATGATGGTATTTTTTTTTTTAATAAAGAAGTATCGCGAATCCATTCGACCAATTATCGGAAGTTAAATAGCTAATATTGAAAGGCTAATCGCGGGCCGTATGTTGGCCATGCCCGAACTAGACTCTCAGATTATTAATTTGTCTTTTCTATTAACCCTAGGATGCATGGATATTCGGATATACAGATTAACATTTCTCGGGTCTCTCAGGCCCGGTTGTTTTTTTACTCTATTAAAAATATATAAGAACATGAAATATATTTAAATCATTTATTTGTGCGTGTAAAAATCTTCAATAATTAAACAAAACCTCTAACTAAAGATTACAGCGCTCTTATAAATGTAAATACATGTTCAAAAGTAGCAATTTTTACACTAGTTCGTTTTTTCTGTCTAAACTAGAGGGACACATCATGCATCTCTTCCTTTTATTCGTAACGGCATCAGTCGCAGTTTTTTCAATATTAATAAATTTGTTCATACAATTTATTTAATTTCTTGATATTTTCGGATCTCTTGACCTCCTTACCATACGCGGTATTACCAATTGCTCAGCTAATTCCTTCGAAAATAGTCGTCTAGCGTGTGTTACATTCCTATGATAATCAGGTTTCAACGTGGAAAATATAATAAATGCATTTTGTGTTGCAACATCGATCATATTAGAAAAAAGCGCCATAGGCCAACGCTTCGTTTGCCTTTTGCATGTATAGTTGGACTGTTTTTGATCCATTACGACTACTCCCCCTTTGGTCTTGTTATAATAAAGCATTAATTCCGGTTTTTGGTTAACATTTTCACTTACAGACATGTCATTGTGCATGGTGCTGAGCAAAATAACTGACTTGTTCTTCTTAGGACTGTAGCCGCCAACCATAGTCATTTTGTCAGAAAGGCCAAATATAGAAGAGTAGACCGGTTTGTTCTTTGCATCTTCTATTTCATTTGGTGTTTCTCTCTTATTTTTCTCTTAGTGTTCCAACCACTGTTGGGTTCTTTTCTAATAAACGCTTAGCCAATGGAATGCTTGTAAAGAAGTTATCCATTGTAACATTTAGTCCAGAAAAGTGGATGCTGCGTACTAAAGTTTGCAATTCTTCAGAAGCAAGATTTGTATGGATAGGTTGATTGGGTCATCTCGTTCGGTATATACCATCCCATCAATTGCAAATCCTGATTCTGACTTACACATCCAGAAAATCTTGATACCGTATTTTAACGGTTTATTTGGCGTATACTGAAGAAATGAACATCTCCCTCTATACGAGAGTAACTGCTCGTCAATGGTAACACTTTCGTTTGGCACCAAAAATGACCTGCATTGTTCTAAAAATAAGTTCCATATATACGATACCGGAACTAATCTATTGGTCTGTAGGCGAAAATCACGAGTTCTTTCGTCATCAGAACGCAGGTACCGTCCAATATCTTCAGACCAACTAATTTCCATAGTAGCTTGATAAATAGGACTATATTTATAGAGAAGAAAACAGTTTTCTTATCGGTAGGTGCCAATTTCTTTCCACACCAGCTTGTATCAGCAAACCTAAGAAAGCATTCAGCTCCATCACATCAATATCTATCTACCCATCCTTTGGTCTTTTACTGCAGTTACTCTTCGAGCTTCAAGGTTTCGCACTTGACAACTTCTTCTAAGATCGTTCTTGCAATAAAACGTTTGAAAGCATTTTGCAGTTTTCGTAGAGCTTGGCAGAACTTTATTCCACTGGATGCCGGATGGAGAAGCGAAACAGTTGGGATTATAACTAACGGCCTCCGCTGTAGCTACCTACATCTTCTTCAGACTCAGAATTTGAAGAGTCTCAACTTCTTCAGACTCAGAATTTGAAGAGTCTGAATTGGCTTCTAATGAATCTTGACCAGGTTCTTCAATTTCAGACGTTTCACTCTCAGCATTTGTCTCCGAATACTTTTTACTTGAAAAGTTTTTCTCTAAATTGCTCAGTAAAGAAATTACTTTTCGTCCACTCACTAGGTGGACACGCTGTATACGTATGGTGAATATACTCATTCTTTAAACAGTTATGCCGAAGTTAAAACATATCTTTAACAATATGATTTCCAAATAAAACTTTGTTAGATCTATGATAAACATAAAAACATAAATTTTACAATTAAAATATATACGAAAAAAAAAAAAAAAACACCCCTGACATGTAGTTAATACAAATACACAACCTGCACAACAACAAATATTCGTTTAAGCGGGGGTATATCGCTTCTCTCGCTAGTCACTTTCGTGTTCGGTTTACTAATCTCCAAGCATACGAACACTGCCCGATTATAATTTTGAATTTGTTTTTCGGCGGATTTTTTTATTCTATTGTATTTATTTACAACGATAATTCCGCCGGCGGACGTATAGCCTGCGCGTAAACTAAATCACGGTAGTTACATTGAACTTGGCGATTATGCTAATTCTATCATGATTAATTCTAGATTGAAGTAAAATGTTTGATGTAGATTGATTTCCAGGCTGTAACCGTGTTGAAATGCTGCCTTCGTACATACAAGAGCGGACTAGTGCGCTTAACAGTCTAGAAAGCAATCTACAGAAGATGATTGCCACTTCAAAAAATGCCTACCTGCTCTTATATTTTACACTTTGTTGCAGATGTTCCGCCGCTACGGATTTAGGCTGGGAGGTTATTTCCAATTAGGTTAAATATACATATATACATACATACATATACCTATGTATGTATGTATGTACGTAGGATAAGATACATATTGTTCCTGTTCTTGTGTTTTGCATTAACTTTTAAGATATATTGTAATTTTACTTTACACCATGTATTAAAGCATTGTTGTAGTGTAAGTTTTTCTACGTAAAATTAAAGAGTACCTACTATATTTTTAAAAATAATGGAGATATTTATATTTACCGATTAAACAGAAAATAACATTCTTTTCTATTTATTCTTGTGACCAATCATCAAAAAAGGCAAATCGGTATAATTGTGCATTTCATGACCGAAATCTAACTTTTGCTACGGCTCCAGCTCAACTAACGTGAATATCAAAAGGGCTAGTTCGATTTTTTAATGTTTCTTTTTTCTTTTTTTAAGAGCAAGGGAATGAGATAAATAAAATTCTGAGAACTGTAGTATAATAAAAATACAGTTATTGTTGAAGCAATGAAAAGATTAACATACATTGTTAGTACCAAACAAATTAAAATATTGTATGTAGCTCAAGATCAGTATTACTGATAGATTTTGATTACTGACTATACATACTAGATTATGTATACAAGGGGTGAAATAAGGATGCAATAATTTATTAGACTGTTGCTGATGTCGTGGTCTGCACGCGCACGTATTCTTCATGTCGGCGACGACCCGGTATTCGAACAACTGGGTAACGAGACGATGGTAAACTCGGCAGTCACTGAAAGCAAATCGGTCGCTTCGCTGGATGGTGGAGATCTTTACCATCAAGAACTATTCGGAGTTTTCGGAGAGAGGTAGGAAGGGATCGTACGTGTATTATGTATTCGAAAATGCTTAACAAGCTTAAAATTAATCAAACGAATTGTTAAAAGTAAATGTAAAATGATTAAAGTGGAATATGAAAAGAAATATATAAATTATTCTGCGATAGGTGCGTTAGGCGTAACTTTAATTTTCTTAAATAAATATATAATATATAGCTTATAAGATCGAGTATGCATTAAAATGGTACGAACTGTAGTTAATGATCACACAAATCGCCATACAATGCGGCCCAAACTAACAACAAATGATCCTAATTATAGTTCGTGATGTTCTACAAAGAAATAAAAGCTTAAAACTAACTCACTCAAAATTCCTGACAATGTAAAACTGGCAACGCCAGGGAACGAAGATAGATTGAGAAGTTTATAAAGGGAAAGCAAATCGGTACGGTATGCTAAGGTAAATGTTTATGTTCGTTCGTTTTTTTACTTTACCTACCGTTATTTTTTTCACGAAATAGTTGCTGATAATGAATTTTATTGTTTTTAAATTCTTCTAAGTTGTCATAAACTATGAATTTTGCAAAATGGCAAGGTACCTTTATTTTTGTCAATTTCAAAAATTGTTCATAAAAAAAGTTGTTTAGAATTAAAAAATATGATCTTGTAATTTTTACCTATACGAAGTCTGAATCTTCCTACCGACTTAAATTCGAAGTTAAATATTTCGAAAACTATTCGACATATCTAAAAACGAAAGCCACTTTCCAGAATTACTTTACTATGGATCTTTAAGAATCTAAAGTCAAAATTCCAACATTCGAAAAGTTTTGGTAACGTACCGATGTGACGTGCCCGTTTCTGACTAGCCTGTAGATGTCGCCTCAATTTGAATTGTTATTATTTTCTTAGAAAGCAGAACTTTTAATAGTCACCTTTTTTTTCCTAAAGTTAACAATCAAAAATATTTTCCATGTGCAGCCAACTTAAGTAGACATACTTACACATTGTGTTGTATGTAATGTTATAGGTATGTAGATATGTACACTGCCAACAACATATATCGCGGGCTACCTTTCTCTGTTTGAATCTATCGCATACCCTTTCCCGTATTTGTGAGAGACGGTCTCGAACGCTCGAATAAACAATCCGTATCGATGATGGATACAGTGATACCTACCCTCTTTTACAATCTACTTGTGAAAGAGAATGTGCCGTTGCCTCTTTTTACCGATCTCTTACGGGATGTTGCGCTATCTCTACGCACGTCGCATACTTGCAGATATAGCGATTCTCGCATTTTGATGTGGAGCGAGTAATGAAATTTTAAAACACATATTCAGATTGACTCTTCCATATTAATATACATAAAATGTAGAGCCTATGATGTGTGTATCGTAAATCAGATTAGACCTAAGTTCCACTAATTACTTTAATTTGAAAACTTATACGAAAACGACGATTTTAAAGTATTTTTAGAATTATAGCGAATTAGTAAAAATCGCCGCAAAATGTGATAGAAACAGAAAGAATAGTGCTAATAAATTTGAAACAAAAAATAATTTAGCGTCTTCTACGTTATTACAAAAACCAGCAAACTATGAACGAAATGAAGAAAACTTGAAGGCAATAATAACGTTTAATAAACAGCATACTGAAATGTGCGATGGCTTTATAACGAAAGAAATTTATTATGAGCAAGAAAAGAAAAATGGAAGGTAATATGTGATCACGCATGGCTTCGTTAGCGTTCTCGTATTGGGTTCTACTATAAACTTAATACAATTACTTATCTAAGCGCATTCTTTGCGAAGTATACGTGAAATTTTCTTCGCATTCGTTTTCAAAATAAGTATTATTGGCATGAACATATGATTTTTAAAAAAGCAAGTTCTGTAATTCTTTGGAAACTGAAAATTTGATTTCTACAATAGGTACGCATAAAAATGTCCTACGTTTAAAGCAATACTTTGAGCGCCAATGTCAACGTTTTTGTTTAAAATATGAATGAAGTAGAAAACGCGTTACAAAAGAAGGAAATAATGTTTAATAAAAATGTTCATACTCGTTTAAGAAACTGTCGAAATACTTTTCTGTACAAAATAAGAAAATAAGTGCAAGTAAATCGTGTGTGCAGTGAATTATTTGCATTTTGTTGAAATGCAAGAGGCAACTAATAATAAGAGAGGTAACATTAATGTCTTTATTGTACAACAGAATTCTACCGGGGCAATAAATTTAATTGACAAATATCCATAACCGAAATGAAAATTGATGTATAATAACATCAAAAACCTTTTAGGAAGTTCCAAAGGCCCAATACATAACATGGATAAATCAGGAATTTACAAAATTTCATGTAATGATTGTGATCAAGTGTATGTATATTGGGTAGACAAAAAGATCAATCAGAGTTAGGTACAAAGAACATTTGGCTCATCTCAAATTCAGAAGGTTTGATAAATCTAGCGTTGTCCTACATATGTTTGAAAATAACCACAATATTGATATTGAAAATTAATTTTAAAAAGT
>JAROYF020000037.1:452183-491768 GCA_029619325.2 Dynastes grantii | reverse complement strand
AAGGGTTTTCGGAATATTTAACGTAGAAAAAATAACAATTCTTAATTATGTTTGATACAAAAAAATAAAAGGGAATGACAATTTTGGGTATGTTTAAAAAAATAATTGAACTGTTGGGATTTTCCTTAAATACAAAATAATTAAATTACATTTACTTCTCTGCAAAATTTACAATACTTACAATACATTACAATACATTACAATACAAAAAAATTAAAATTTAAAATACAATGGAAGGGGACTCCATTATCGTTTTTTTTTTATGAAAAGTAGATAACAGATGCTACAAGTATCTTGCTTTTTTTTTACACAAACCTTTTGGCATTCTATTTTAAAAAATATGCTCGAAACACGAAAATTGACTTCAAAAGTGCTAGTTCTGATAATAACTCTTCAAAAACAGTATGGCATGGGAAATATAAGAATAAACGTCGATATAATGAAAACAAAACTGACAGATCAGTAATATGCCAACAAATATAAACCGGCAACATAAACTTTTCGTGCGGCGTGCAGGAAACATACGCGACAGAAATTTTTTTGGTTTAAGAGAACGAAGTCATATTATATTCCATTAAAATTTGGGGGAATGTCTATTAAAGGCTAACGTCTGTATTAAAGGAAAATTTTAAAAAGATGCAATACATACATTTTTATTTTTGCAAAAAATTTTTGTACATTTATATTGGCAATCCGACGTCATATCAGAGTCACTTATGACGTGCATTAAAACTTACAAAAATATCATTATACTTATTTCTTTGCTAACATTTGCATATATTTTAAATTCGGTTTTCTACTCATCCACATCTCGTACGGTGTTTTATTTAAACTAGCCGTTGGAGAGCGATTGACTAACAAGGGAAGATCCCGAACCCGGAAATTCAAAAAAAATTGAAACTTTGGGAATATATAGAACTTTTATAAAAGGTGTGCAATACGAAATTTTTTTTTTGTGCAAAACATTCATTTTTTAAGGGGGAAAAAAACACCCAAAATTAACAGATTTTCAATTTTTTCCATACAACTCCAGAAAAAAGAAAGATAGAAGATAGGTGTAAATGCAATAGTTGCAGCATACATCAAGCTCTTTAAAAAATATGTGACTATCATATATACAGGATGTTCCATTAAGCCCTGCGCTTACACTGCTGGTGTTTTTGTAACAATACAAAGAAAATTTTAAAAGATATAATCTGTGTGACTTTTAATTCTATTTAAAACTGTATAGGTGTTACAATATACAGGGTGTTCCTAAAGTAAATATCACCATATCTTTTTTACAACGGGGCTTCATGTACTATGTTATTATATATAGGTCTATATATTATTGAATACTTATTCGGAATGATCTCAATCCCACAAATTTAAAATATGAAATTTGAGAATTTTGCAAACCACATGCAAAGTTAATGAAATTTACTGTATATCTCTGCGGTATTATATTGATTAGATAACACATTGTTTTGTTTGATAATTACTTTAAAAAGTTTTTATCTACTGGTGAAAACATTTTTTTTAAGTCAATAATCAACCAAATGCAATGATAAATGATAACATTGCTTATATAAATTCCCCCCCCGATATTAATAGTATTTGTTGTTAGATTGTGTAACAAACCTGTGGTGTTGAAAATGGTTGTCGTAAATACTTTAAATGTAATTCGCTTCTCTGGTAACTTTTGACGTTGCCAATAACAAGAATTAACACCTGTGAATAACCACGAAGTAGAACTACACGACATAAAAAAGGATATGCTTTTTTGACTTTTCAAAAAGATACTTCATTTTCGCTGGAAATTGACACAACACGGGAAATTTTTTGAATCAGCCCAGACCACATTCCGTAGACTTCGTAGATGATGCATACGCACCTACCCCGGAAGAAGTTCTAGAAGCGATGGAAACTGAAGATAAAACAATGTGTTCCAGAAGAAGGCGGTATTGTCACTTTAGAATATAAAAACCAAGGCTGTGGAAAAATTGGAAACGTGGGAAAACGAAGCGACTTACGTTAGCAACCGTCCAAAATAAATTTCGAAAAAAAGTTTCAACTCTCCAACAATTGTACAGGTAAACAATTAAACTCCATTTAATATAACTACGATTTGTCTTTTTTCTTTTATTCGTTCTAGATGAGAAGAAACAGAAAACCCGGGGGAGGGGGCCCCGAGGGGGAAAAATTGCTACAAATTTCAAAATCCGTTTATAATAATTTTGTGGAGAGTATTGATAAGGGTGATATTTTTCCCATGATTTGGACATTCAAAGATGGGCTTTGCAAGCTAACCCAAGGAATACATTTAGAAAACTTTAAAGCACCCCGGCATTGGGTCTGGAATTTTAAAAAACCCCTTGAAAAAGTTTCAAGAAAAATAAAAAAATTTTAAACGCGATCATATGGTACAGTTTCCCAAAAGCTAAAGGGAAATCGCTTAAACTTTGTTAGCCATGCAAAAGATCTCATAAAAAAAGTCGGAGAAAAAAATTACATTCAATGCCAATGAAAGTGGCTTTAATCTAGAGCTTCATTCTGGTCGCACGTTAGCTGTCAGGGTTCAAAAAAAATTTACAGCAGTTGTGCAGTCAATATCCGCCAAACCCTAGTTACCCATACTTCCGACAATATCAGCTTCTGGAAAAAATTCTTTCCCTCTATTTATTGTCATGAAAAAAACAAAGTGGTAGCTTGATCCGCGTGTAACACAGTCTTTGTTTCAACCGTGGGGAAAGTTTATGTTAGGGCTTCAACGTCGGGGAAAAAATTTAAAAAAAGAACTATTTAATGAATGGCTCACCCGTGTGTATGTCCAAATGTGGGAGCTCCAAGGGTTTTTCTTGGACTCTTGGACTGGTCATTGTCCTTTACATTGCAAAAATATACTATCAAGCAAAATGTTGAAATAAATTTACGATACCGAAAAAACTTCCCGGGGGTGATACAACCACTAGTGTATATGGTTTCCGCATATGGAAAAAATTTTTTAAAAAATTTTTCCCATCTTTGCTACTGTTTGGGTTTTATTAATTGTTTGCATGAACTTAATAATGTTATCAAACAACAGTCCCTGTATCAAATAAATTTGAAAATCTGGTAGTTTTTTTCTTTTAGACAACAGGATTTTATTTCATCCTGCTAGGTGTTCCATTTCGGTAGCCCGGCCATCATACGATGTGCGTGGTGCAACGAAGTCCTATGTTTTTGACATTTTCTTTGAAGAATTTCATCACCATACAGAATAATTATTCAGTAGCCAGTATTTCACTACATAATAGACATGACCAAAAGATGTAAAAATGTTATCTATAAACATTTCCTATATATCCTATACTTTATGACTAATCAGCAATAATCACATATAAATTATTTTGATGTACTTATCAATATTTGTATTGCTTAAAATGTTAAAAATATGATATATTTTTTTCGCTTAATAAAAACGATTAATTATAAGATATAACTTTTTTGGGCTAAAATACTAACCTTTTTTTCCCCTTACAACGGGGAGTGATTAAATCAAATTAAAGAATTGAATATTACATATGTCTTCTACATATTTCCAAAAACCCAAAACTCTTACTGTTATTATCAAACAAAAAATGTGTTATCTAATCAATATAATACCGCAGAGATATACAGTAAATTTCATTAACTTTGCATGTGGTTTACATATTCTCCCAAAATTTTATATTTTAAATTTTTGGGGTTGAGATCATTCCTTTTTCAATAAGTATTCAATAATATATAACCTATATATAATAACATAGTACATGAAGTTCTGTTAGATATAACCAAGGATATGGTGATATTTACTTTTGGAACATCCTGTATATTGTAACACCTATACAGTTTTAAATAGAATTAAAAGTCACACAGATTATATCTTTAAAATTTTCTTTGTATTGTTACAAAAACACCAGCAGTGTAAAACCCGGGCTTAATGGAACATCCCTTTTATATGATAGTCACATATTTTGAAAAAAGTTTGATGTATGTCAACTATTCTTTTACACCCCTTTTTCCCCATCTTTCTTGTTACTGGAGTTGTATGGAAAAAAATTGAAAATCTGTTAATTTTCGATGGGGTGTTTCACCCTTAAAAGTGAATGTCCGCACAAAAAAAAAAAATTTCGTATTGCACACCTATATATGTTCTATATATTCCCAAAGTTTCAATTTTTTTTGAATTTCCGGGTTCGGGATCTTCCCTTGTAAGTCATTATAGTTGACATAATTTATATTTTTGTTATATTATTTTTCAAATAATGAAGCCGATAGTTTTACAATTACTATTACACAGTTTTAGTTTACCGAGCTTTAACTTTCTGATATAAATAAGAAAAATATATAGATTTAAATAAAAAGTGATTGCGACTATTGCAAGCATCCCTCAAATCTTTAGGGGTTTTGTAGTGGGCAAAAGGGAGACCTTGAAATGTTGTATACTTCAACGAAAACTCCGAGATGTCGTTCGCCTTGAAACCATTTAAAAGGCCTTCAACAAAAGGTTTGAGATGTTTTCCCGGTTAAACCCGTGAGATGTCGTCCGCCTTGAAACAGTTCAAGAGGGAATAGGAGGTTTAAAATTAGATGTCCGTAATACGTTAATGACAGTCTCATCTATTCTCGTTGGTAGCAAGTTGAAATGTTCGAGTGTGAATGTTGTTGTAAGCAATTTACTCGTAGGGGTAATAAAAATCGGCATATTTTAAACTTTTTTTCGAGGAAAAGAATAAAGATCGATGATAATACGGATTTGGTGAAGTGTGAAGTGTGTTATGTACATGGGGGAAAGGTTGTTCCCTGCATATACCCAAAGTACTAATCACCGAAGTAAAGCATTTGTAGTGATTGATGATGGAGTAAAAAGGGAAGGTGTTGCCGCTTTTGGGGGGAAAGGGTAGTAAGTTATAAATTTACCTGATTCGTCTCATGTATGTCGAGGGTAGAAGAATTCGAAAAAAATATTAGAAAAAAAAGTGATAACACTGATGGATAGTATTTTATATGTGCATAATGCGTTGAAAATTAACTTGGAACTATATGGTTTATGCTATTTATTAAGGAAAATTTTGAAAAAAAATCCTTTAATACTCGAAACAAAAAATTATAACACATGGAAGCGATTTATATGCCTTGTATGAAGATTATATGGATGAAATTATAAGCAAGATGAGTGAATTTCAAGAACGTGATTATAAAATTCCTATCTGTTCACAATGTTTATTATGCAAATTGTAAATTCTAACATTGATATTAATATGAATAACACTAAACTATAATCAATAAATTTTATATTTATACATGTAGCCCCATACATAATTGCATAATTTAAATTAAAGTTCATCAAAATCATGAATATTATCTAATACATTTTGAGCTAATATTAACGTATCAGCATCTTCTTCCTCTTTCGGAACTTCTTCCTCACTACCTTCATCCATAAAAAAATCTTCCCCACTACCGTCCTTCATAAAAAAATCTTCCTCACCACCGTCCCCCATAAAAGATTCTTCTCCCTCTTCAATAAATTCCTCGTCACTGATACTATCCTCCATATCTTGCATACGAAGAAAGTAGACATACCGCATTGAGCTAAGTCGAAAGCCGCGTCTTGTGGTGTATAATACAACGCGAATCGGAGCAATTCTCTATTGTGCACCATAATTTGCGAACGGTTGGAGAAATCAAAATAAGTGACCATATGGGTTTGAACTACGTCGAAGGCCGCGTTTTTTGGTGTACAACGCAACGCATTTCGGAGCAATTTTCTATTTTGCACCATAACTTTCGAACGGTTGGTGCAAACGAAGAAAGTAACCATAACGCTTTCAGCTACGTCGAAAGCCGCGTCTTTTGGTGTATAACGCAACGCGATTCGGAACAATTTTCTTTTTTGCACCATAACTTGAGAACAGTTGGTGCAAACGAAGAAAGTAACCATAATGCTTTCAGCTACGTCGAAAGCCGCGTCTTTTGGTGTATAACACAAGGCGATTCGGAGCAATCTATTTTGCAAGATAACCAGCGAAAGGTTGGAGAAACTTGAGAAAGAAATCATATGGTCTTGATCTACGTCGAGAGCCGCGTCTTTTAATGTATAACAATGCGATTTGGAGCAGTTTTCTATGTCGCACCATAACTTGCGAACGGTTGGAGAAATCGAAGACGGTAACAATACGGTTTTGGTCTAAGTCGAAAGCCTCGTCTTTTGGTGTGTAACAGAACGCGATTCGCTCCAGTTTTTCTATTTTGCACGATAACTTGCGAACGGTTGGTGCAATCAAATAATGTAAAAATACCGTTTTGATCTACGTCGAAAGCCGCGTTTTTTTGGTGTGTAACATAACGCGTTTCGGGGCAATTTTCTATTATGCACCATAACTTGCGAACGGTTGGAGAAATCAAAGAAAGTAATCATGTGGTTTTGATCTACGTCGAAAGCCGCGTTTTTTGGTCTACGACGCAACGCGTATCGGAGCAATTTTCTATTCTGCACCATAACTTGCGAACGGTTGGTGCAAACGAAGAAAGTAACCATAATGCTTTGAGCTACGTCGAAAGCCGCGTCTTTTGGTGTATAACACAACGCGATTCGGAGCAACTTTCTATTTTGCACCATAACTTGTGAACGGTTGGAGAAATCAAAGAAAGTAACCACATGGTTTTGATATACGGCGAAGGCCGCGTCTTTTGGTGAATAACACATCGCGAATCGGAGCAATCTTCTATTTTGCACCATAACTTGAGAACTGTTGGTGAATGCGAAGAAAGTAACCATACCGCCTTGAGCTACGTCGAAAGCCGCATCTTGTAGTGTATAACACAACGGGATTCGAAGCAATTTTCTATTTTGCACCATAACCAGCGAACGGTTGGAGAGACTTCAGAAAGTAATCATATGGTCTTGATCTACGTCGAGAGCCGCGTCTTTTGGTGTACAACAACGCGATTCGGAGCAGTTTGCTATTTTGCACCATAACTTGCGAACGGTTGGAGGATCCGAGGAAAGAAACCATGTAGCTTCGATCTACGTCGAAAGCCGCGTCATTTGGTGTGTAACATAACGCGATTCGCTGCAATTTTTCTATTTTGCACGATAACTTGCGAAAGGTTGGTGCAATCAAAGAATGTAAAAATACCGTTTTGATCTACGTCGAAAGCCGCGTTTTTTTGGTGTATATCACAACGCGATTCCGAGCAATTTTCTATTTTGCACGATAACTTGAGAACGGTTGGAGGATTCGGAGAAAGTAACCATGAAGTTTTGATCTACGTCGAAAGCCGCGTCATTTGGTGTGTAACATAACGCGTTTCGGGTCAATTTTCTATTATGCACCATAACTTGCGAACGGTTGGAGAAATCAAAGAAAGTAATCTGGTGGTTTTGATCTACGTCGAAAGCCGCGTCTTTTGGTGATCAACAACGCGATTCGGAGCAGTTTTCTATTTTGCACCATAACATGAGAACTGTTGGTGCATACGAAGAAAGTAGCTATACCGCATTGAGCTACGTCGAAAGCCGCATCTTGTAGTGTATAACACAACGGGATTCGAAGCAATTTTCTATTTTGCACCATAACCAGCGAAAGGTTGGTGCAATCAGAAAATGTAAAAATACCGTTTTGATCTACGTCGAAAGCCGCGTTTTTTTGGTGTATAACACAACGCGATTCCGAGCAATTTTCCATTTTGCACCATAACTTGCGAACGGTTGGAGGAATCAAAGAAAGTAACCATATGGCTTTGATCTACGTCGAAAGCCGCGTCTATGGTGTACAACGACGCGATTCGGGGCAGTTATCTATTTTGCAGCATAGCTTGCAAACGGTTGGAGAAATCAAAGAAAGTCATAATATGTTTTGATCTACGTCGAAAGACGTGTTTTTTTGTGTATAGCACAACGCGATTCGGAGCAATTTTCCATTTTGTACCATAGCGTGAGAACTGTTGGTGCAAACGAAGAAAGTAACCATAACGCTGTGAGCTACGTCGAAAGCCGCATCTTGTGGTGTATTACACAACGCGATTCGGAGCAATTTTCTATTTTGCACCATAACTGGCGAACGGTTGGAAAAACTTGAGAAAGTAATTATATGGTCTTGATCTACGTCGAGAGCCGCGTCTTTTAATGTATAACAATGCGATTTGGAGGAGTTTTCTGTGTTGCACCATAACTTGCGAACGGTTGGAGAAATCGAAGAAGGTAACAATATGGTTTTGGTCTAGGTCGAAAGCCTCGTGTTTTGTGTGTAACAGAACGCGATTCGCGGCGATTTCTCTATTTTGCACCATAACTGGGGAACGGTTGAAAAGTTCGAAGAAGGTAACCATAGGGTTTTGATCTACATCGAAAGCAGCGTCTTTTGGTGTGTATAACAACGCGATTCGGAGCAACTTTCTATTATGCACCATATCATCCGGACGACTGGAGGAACTAAAGAAGGTAACCGTATGGTTTTGAACTACATCGACAGCCGCGTTGTTTGGTGTATAACACAACGCCGTTCGGAACAATTTTCCATCTTGCACTATAACTTCCGAACGGTTGGAGAAATCAAAGAAAGTAACCATATGGTTCTGAATTTCGTCGAAAGCCCCGTTTTCTTGGTGTATAACACAACACGACCCGGAGCAGTTTTCTGTTTTGCACCATAACTTGCGAACGGTTGAAGAAACCAAAGAAAGTAATCATATGGTTTTGATCTACCTCGAAAGCTGCGTCTATTGGTGTATAACGACGCGATTCGGAGCAGTAAGCTATTTTGCAGCATAACTTGAGAACTGATGGTGCAAACGAATAGTAGAGGGCTCAAGACTTGGGACCTTGACCATGCATAGATATCAAGGAGGAGGGAAACCAGAATCGGCTGAGACCGGTCAAGGTCAACGCCAAGGTCAAGGTCAACGCCGATGTCAAGGTTAGCGCTAAAGTCAAGGTCAAGCAACCCCCGAGGTCAAGGGAATGCAAAGGTCAAGGCCAATGCAAAGGTGAAAGCCAATGCAAAGGTGAAAGCTTAAGCTAGGTCAAGGTTAATGAGGAGGTTGTAGAATGCGGAGGTTCCACACCCAGGAACTACATAATTAGTTGGGAGATGTTAGCGTCAGAGGATGTATCGCAACTAAGACCGTATCTCTGATGATTGTGTATAAAAGGTTTACAAGGTAATGATGCTAGTACAAAAAGTGGTAACCATGGACAGCAGATAGGTGATAAAGGGAAACTGTGAATGTTATCACAAGAATTAAAGAGAAGTGTCGCCTAACATCAATGTTGATGAAGATAACTCTTCGAAAGATCCTGATACACAATCATTTAAAGTAGATGAAAATGTTTTGAAAGATTTTGAGATACAGAACCATTTGGAAGTAGTGAGTCGAGCGATTCTTGGATAGTAAATTTTATATGGAGGAGCTTGCGAGAAGCATCATGGAATATGCCATTGTGGGAGAGAGAATATATTTTTTAAATAAAAAGCCATTCCAAATGATATGTTGGTTTGTTTGCGGATATGAATTTTGACCAACTGTGAAGATTGTAGGAGTAAAGAAGCAAAGTTTAAATTTTCAGGGAATATGAGGGAATTATTTTTTAATGGAGAGTAAGAAGTTGAAAAGATGATGAATGACATCGTGGTGGACATTTCCAGTTGTAACTAGCGTCTCAATTTGATATCTAGCGAATGTGTTGATGGAGTTACTAGAATACTTAAAATGGAAAATGCAGACTGCGTATATTTATCATATAAAGGGTTTGTTAGAGTTACTTCGTTTGGAAAATGTTGTGGAATTCGTTTAGCGCTTTTAAAAGTTTAAAGTAAAGTGAAGAATTTTATAAAGAATGGTTGATTATTTAGTTGGAGGTCATTATTGGCGCAGATTTAAGTAAGAAGAAGTAGAGAAAATGTTGAATGGGGTGCTGTCCGAATGTGATAACAAAGAGTTGTTAACGTATGGGTTACAAAAATTTGCTATAGTGATGATGGTTAAGAAAAATTTGTTTGTGTAATTGCTAACAAGATTTATTTGCTAATAAAATGGTGGTTAATAAATGTTATTGCTTTTTATTGGGAGTATAGAATGAGAAATATTGGAAGTAAAATTGGAGTATGTATTTAAGTATTATCATGTTGTATGCTATTCGAATAGTTGCTGTTTCTGAACGCAGTTTGGATAAGTTATCTCTATTGATATGGGAACTAGAGGAAAACGTATCAGTATAAATCGAAAAGTGAGACGGAATGGAATAAAATTGAAATTCCGCATTGAAAGAGGCGACCGGGGGGTGAATTTGTCGGATGAGGCTTGTAAAGAACACGACATAGCTTATTCTGATTCAAGCGATTTATCTAAGCGTCACGTTGCGGACGAGACATTATATCAGAAAGCTGTGGAACGAATTAAGAGTAAGGACGAGTAGAAAGACTTGTGGCTTCTGTGGTAGTTGCGGTTGCAATGAAAGGTAAAACAAAAATTCTGGTATGGGTATAATGCGGAAGTATCGAAAAGGTAGAAGTAGGAGTAGGAAGGAGAAATAGAATAAGGAAGTCGACAGGTAGTACCACATATTTTTACACGCAATGAAGAAAGCCCGTAATGCAATAAGACATATTGGTAAGAGGAAGGGCGTTTTAGAGAAAATGCAAAAGTCGCATATCAGAGTTTGATTAAATCTGGTAGAAAGATATTGCCTCCTCGTTCAAGAATAATTGCTATACCGAAAAAGGCGTTTACCACTAATTCCATTGTTCGCTGCTTTGGGTGCCTTTTAGGATCATTAGGTGGAGGTGTTGCTATTGCTAAAGCAGTGACGCCGCTAAAGCTGAAAGGGATCAACTGGCGGGAAGCGCCATAATCTCGCCATAGAGTCGAAGGCTGTTGGTGAGGGTTTTTATATGAAACCCTATAGCTGGGTGTGCGGTTTATCCATTGGGAGTGGGTTATACATTAGACCCTATGTGGTTGTACATGACAAGCGGTGATGTGTCAAAAAACGGTTAAAACTACCTCGAAGACCCTTGACTGAGAACGATTTACAGAAATATAAAGAAGTGGAAAATAGGGAATTTTTGAGGCATATTTAGTCGAGATGCATTACCGAGAGTTATGTAAATCGGAAAAAGGAATATTAATTTAGATGATAATATAGGAGAGAGAACTCTAATGGCATATATGAAAAATGATGATATAATTAAATATTTTGATAGTTATGGGAGATTTAAGACCTCCGATTGAAGTGGAGAAGTATTTATTATCGAACGATGGTGGTGTTATAGAATATAATTATAAAAGATATCAAGATATTAATACCGTCAATTGTGGTCATCTCTGTTTGTTCTTTTGAAAGGAATAATTACTTGAAAGAAAGTATATAATTAAAGGAAGATGAACGTAATAGCCATAGTGAACATGTGAACGATTTGCTTTTGTTTTATCCGGAAAAGGATCTCAGGAATGCATGTTTAATCCTCCTATATATTTAAGTGGTGAATATGAAATGTGCATGTTAAGTTTGCAAACTTATAAATTTATTCCTTAACGTAACACACCAAAATAACGTTTTGCTACCATAGTAGGAAAACAAGAACCTGGATCGATGTACTTATACCGGAAGGTACCTATGACATACATGATTTGGAGAAATATATTAGTGATCAAGTACTAAGTAAGGAGGGTGATACGGATGATTTTCTATTACGTGGAAATAGCAATATAATGAGGGTATACTTGAAGTGCACGGTGGAAATTGACTTTACAGCAACCAATTCAATCGGTCCGTTGTTCGGTTTTCATCCTAGAATCATTCCTAGAAACAGCTCTGCTATTAGTGACGATGTAGTTGATATAAATAAAATAAGTGCCATAGATATTATGTGTAATGTAGTGGATGGTTCATACATAAATGGAGAACCTTCGCATGTTTTATATCATTTTTACCCAAACGTCGCACCCGGCTTTAAGATAATAGAAGTTCCGGATGAAAAAATTTATATGCCCGTAAATACTAACGTGTTGAGTCGTATTATTATTGGAGCTGTAGATCAGACAGGACGTTTAATCGAATTAAGAGGTGAAGAGTTGACGTTATATTTACGACTTAGGAGGAAGGTGTGAGTATAAATATTCTTGGCGGTAGTTAGATTGAAGTAAGATGAGGAACAAGAGTAGGATCGGTAACATGTTATGGACTAAGACGTTGAAATTTACACGAAGATCGCCAAATAAATTACGGAAGATGGTTGGTGAAACAATGTTGTCACGTAATTTAAGTTTAAATGCTGAAAATAAAAGATTTTTAAGGAGTTTGGGTTATACAGTATTATTATAAGATGATTTAGCAGAGGAAAAAATTATATCAATCCAATAATTATATGAAGCGATGGTGTGAGGTTTAAATTTTAGTATCAGAAGAAATCTGCATGTGAAGTTGACTTTAGGTGTTCGCATAGATTATAAAAATGGAAATTCTGAATGTTCTTAGTAAGTAAAATAATTCCATCACTGAAATGGAATTTCATAATCATGAACTTTTCGGTTCACCGAAATATGGAAATAATGATGAGATCAGAATCGTAATACTCGAAATAGATAAGTATACACTACCATCAGAGTCGGAATTGCTTATCGAAGGAAGGATACGTTTAGCTAATGACAAAAGCAAGAGCAGTGCTACAGCATCTCTGATCCATACGCAGCTTTTATGTTTAGTAATATAAGATATATTATTAGCGGAGTGGAGATTGATGAAGAAACCGTGTAGGTATAACTTCAACTATGAAGGGATATTTTTCATATAGTCCGAGTTACGTTAATAAATTGGAGAATTGCGGTTGGGACTTCGCTCTAGGAAAGGCTCCAGTAACAGATAGTAAAGGAAATTTTAGCATCTGCATACCTTTAAAAATGCTAATGGGTTTTGCAGAAGATTTTAAGCAAATTGTTATGAACGTGTCACAGGAATTGGTATTGAAGAGATGCGCGTCGTTATCATCGTTATAATTAATTCAGTTATAACAGAAGATATAAAATTAACAATTGATAGTATAGTATGGCGAGTGCCACATGTTAAAGTCGGGATGAGTCAGGATCTAGCATTAACAAAATTAACTACTAAGAATGCGCTAATGGAAATGTTCTTTAGGGGGTGGGAAATACATGAAAATCCTGGGATTCCAGAGACAACTAAACACCTCGATATATTATTCTAGCTTTTCAAACGGGAAAGAAAGGAAAAATAAATGAAAATATGAGCACGTTTGATCCGATTAGCGTTACAGATGTAACGGCTTATTTGAATGGCAAAAGATATCCTTATGAGAACGTTCGAGCAGATTTCGAAGAAAATCGATTTGCGGTCTTATATAATATGTACGCCAGGTTCCAGCTAATGTATTACGGATATGACTACAGAGAACCAATGTTGAAGCTGAATAATTTTAGATTATGTCCTTTTGATAGGGATTGATTGCAGTCATCAGGAAGATGCAATACATAGAAGCGGGGTGGAGGTTAGAATCGAAGTTTACGACGAAAGACAGCATTCCAAAGGATACTACACTTTATTGTTTAATTTTACATAACAAACTCTATGAATATCTCCTCTTTAACAAAGTTGTCCAACGAAGGTATTAGGAACATGCATGTTGTGATAAACAGTGTAAAGAGAAGGAGACATTAACTTTAAGTGTTATGGAAGGCAGAAAGAGGTATACATAGCTTAGACTGGGAGGATTCATTTTTAAATAGTGTGTATATGGTAGTGAATAGTCGTATGAAGAGCCATCATTATAATAAAAAATTTATAGTTATAGATTTTCAATGGTATCGCTTTAACAGTTGTAGTTTGATTCCAAAGGAGTTATTACGCGATAGCGACTCTTTAAGAGAAGTCACTTTGTATTTAAACCAGTTCTTAGCTTCGCCGCATTACAATAGAAGATAAACGAGTTGCTAGATATTTTTACTCATCACGGTTTAAATGTAGTTGGATATACCGTGTTAAGTAGAATTCGATGAAATCGTTAAGCGTTTGTGTGCGCGGGTAGATATTGTGTACGTAAAAGGAAGAAAAATTAGATTTTTTGAAGTGTATTGTGGATAAACGTATTATAGATTTAGTGCGAGCAGAAAAAATTAAAAAGGGAGAACCAAGTTGTAGTTTTCATGTTGGTAATTACGTAGTTTGCGCTCTAGCTAATGTGGAACGTTTGTATAATTTATAGTAGTTGAAAAGGAGCAAAGGAAAATTATTTGATTATATATAACTTATTGTAATTGGCTTTGCGATGGGGTGTATTTATAATAAGTTCATAAGACACATTGTGGAGAAAGTGGGGTATGTTATAGATTGTTACGATAGCGATTTCTCATTTTCGCGAGTAGAGGATAAGGATTTGGTATTTATTCCTAAATCATATTTAATGCGAAAGGTTAGAACCGCAGATTTGGAATTTGTGTGGTCGCGATTACCTACAATTTATAAGCAGGATGTGGAACTATCGACATATAGACCGTGTCTGGGGCACTTTGCCATTATCGAAGGCGATACTATTGATGGATGTATTCGTAGAAGGAACTGTAGCTTATGCAAACGCGGCGATTTGAAGAAATAAGGTGATAATATATTATATATTATTATAAGTTTACAAGTTTATTTAGATGTGCAGAAATTCATGTAATTATTAATGTATGTTGTAAGATATTATTTGCAATGAAAGTGAAACTGCCACCGCCCCCGGGGGTGGTGGATGTGTTGGCGGGGCAATACCAACGGGGGGAGCCCCCTAGCCGCCGCCCGTTATTTTCTTATTTATTAACCCTTAGATATCTTTATAAATGCGTCGGTATAGACTTCATCTTCTGTATTAATATCGTGACTTTAATATTCTGAAATACGTTGCTTTGTAAGTTATATAAATTGTTCAATTCTTATACCAACAAATTATTTTTGTCGTGAAGCGTTATTTTCATATTTATTGATCTATTGATCTTTAAATATCTTTATTCTCATAATTTGTGGGACAATTTGTTATTTGTTCCTTTTGTTTAGGCCAATCAACAAGACAATTTCGGGTCAGTTCCAGAAATGGATGAACTATATGCTGAAAATGTTTTCGCCAACATTCGACCATGGATGACGGACGAAGCAATGGAGAAAATAGTGCAGGAGGTGCGGGAAGAAGATTTACAGTTCATCATTGGGAGCCTCTACCGTGCAACCACTCCGCTGAGTTGAAATAGCAACCGCATCATTAGCGGCAACTTCTCTCAATTTATTGTTCCAACTGCAGTAGAGTTTCCGGCAAAGTCTTTCACAAATCAATACTATTTCACTATTGAGGCTTCACCATTTACCTACCGAAATACATCCTCCGTATTTACCTGCTGGGGGAGCAACAAATTTAGTAGAGCAGAAAGAAATAAACTTCACTGATCAACGAAGACTTTACAGACGACGCGTCAGGAATAATGGCTACACCAATTTGTCGTAGGACCGGTGGTAAAGTGAGGAACTTACTTCTAGGTAACGAGGTAGAGAGTTCTAGTGGAGTAATTACAACTGCAATACGTCCACAGCCGGTTGATACATCATCTTTGATGATTATAACATCACAACCACAGGCTAAACTTTATCTAATTCTTTGCGTAGTCCTATTCTTCTAGCTTTATTAAGACAAGCAGCAGTACCCTCTACATCTTCTACTCCATACTCCGCACCACCTGCAGTATTCTCTACGTCTTCTACTCCACAATCCGCACCATCTGCAGTACCCTCTACGTCTTCTACTCCACAACCCGAACCACCTGCAGTATTTGATCTTGAAAGCAATCATACAACAGATCCTGTTCAATTTTTCCATCTTCCCAAAATTCAGTAATTACTGCAGGTCAACGCCCACCCAAATCTAGTCCCATCTCAATCCACTCTTCCCACGATCAGTTATCGTTGTTTGCTTGTTCCTCATTCCACCCACACATCACTTCTACACAAATTCCTCAAATCCAGCCACCTACCATTTCTACCCAAATTCCTCAAATCGAGTCAAATCCTTCACGAAATATTATTACAACGAGCTTTAAAGGAAACTCGTTGAATAATATTGTGCAGCAATTAATTCCGATGAAAGAGTCCATTGATAATGTCATCGCCGGCCACGACACGGTTCTTCACTTTTTTAACAGTGCAATTAAGAGTGACATTCCAACAAATGTTCCTCTTAATGAGAGAATTCGATCCCTCCAAAAGGTGAGGAAGAAACAGAGAGCTTGATTGATTGATGAATTTTCATGTGATCAAGCTTTAAGACTGGACTGACCTCAGGACTAACTTGCGAGGACCATTTTAGGAAACATTTACAGTATACAGTTTATTATTTCCGGACTGACTCTTAAAATTATAAGCGTTACATCAAACTGTTATAAACGTTTTCACATGTTTTCAATACTTATCGCTGGATATTTTCAAAGGAAATAACACTGAAAGCAGAAAATCTTACGATGGTGATTGTCTTCCCAGAGGAGCCAGCCCCCGGCAGCACCGGTAGCCTCCAGGCACCGGAGCCAGCCCAGGGACGTGCTTCTTCTTCGCCCAGGACCGAGGACTCCGGCCGAGGGACGACCCGGCACCACCGCCCTATTCGCTGGTAACCCCAGCACCAGCTCCATCACCCGCAACACCATCAGCTCCTCGTCGGTTGACGGGGAGGGAGCTGGCGGAGAGGTATAGGGCGGCTAACCTCCTCTTATAGACACGGACTTGTGGGATTAATCCCAGTACCTTTATATATGTGGGATTAATCCCACTGCCTTTTTTATATATTTATAAAAAATATATATAGTTGATTAAAAGTTTTATTTATGGTTTTCCTATCCTAATATATACCTGAAAATAAGAAAAATATTAAACATAATATATGTCTTTTAGAATTTTGTATTAGTGTATTTGGCATTGAAAGTAGAATGCGGCTACAAACGCAAGAGTTATTGTTACCTATCGATAACTATGATGCGCTGTTGAATGCGAAAATCTTTTATCAGACATAGTAATCTTTTTCGGTGGAACATGTAAGAGAGTTTTATTGTTGTCCCTCAGGGCGTGGTAAAACAAATACTCTTGTTACTCTATTACTACTCCCGAACGCTTTAAAAAATATCTACATTTATTTTAGATCTCTTCAACAAGAGAAATATGAGTATCTTCGATCTATACTAAAAACTGTTCCGGAAATAGGGTTATCACACAGAATATGCCGACGTAACCGCATGCTTACTCCTGATCAAGTTTCTGATTCTGTAGTAATTCTTGACGACATACCTCCAACTGATCTGAATATAGTAAAACAATTTTTCTCTTTCGGTAGACATCGCAATTTAGATTAAAAGTATATTTAATTCAAACATATAGTGCAATCCCTAAACAATTATTAAGGGATAATGCTAATCTTCTAATTTTATTTCAACAAGATTTGAAATACGTACATAGTGATCATGTTCACGATATAAACTACGAACAGTTTCTAAGCATGTGCAGAATGTGCTGGAAGAAATGTTTCTTGTAAAAAAGGTTTATCGATACCGATTGTAAATTCACGAAGGTAGATATCGATTAGTTTTGACACTTAAGCATACACTTGTAAACACTATAAATTCTTTATAGTCCATCACATTTTTATTTCTGCTTTAGTATATTACTATCCGTGAAAGAGTGAAGATACATTCATGGAAGAAAAATTAGTGAACGATCTAGTGAAAGCTCGCGAAGCTTTAAAACAAAAAATTAAAACATTGAAAACTGATGTAGCGCGGCTTCAGCGAACACATTCACATTCATTACGCCCCTATGACACAACCTTTGCAGGAAATTGTTAAGAAATTAGAAGTTACTGATACTACCACGAAAAGTAAAACCAAACCAAAAGACATTAGTTCAGAAATAGAAGAACCCTGGTCAGACATTTTTCCGGAGAAAAGTTATGGGATTCCAGGAACGTCAATTATACGACGAGGTGCTACTCCTAAACGAAGTAAACGTGTGTCATGGTTTAGTCCAGGTACTCACTCTTCTCCCAGCAAGCAACAAATTTTATTTGAAACAGAGACACCTAAGCGAGAAATTAAAGTTAAATCAATGGCGGAATCGTCTGAGCCGAAATCTCGATTGTCAACATCATTCACCCAACCGACATTCTTAGAAGATGAATACATAGGGGAACTCTTACCAGATACTCCCAAAGATGAAGAAAAAAGTGATAGTAGAATAGAAGATCGTGATGAAGATGAAATGGGCACAAGTGAGACCATGATCCTATTGTACGTTCGTATCTTATAGGTTTGATGACAGATGAAAAAGATGAATTCGATGAAAAATATGGTGTACGTGAGGTTGATGGAACGTTGAAAGTAGGAAACGCAGATGTCGGATTTAGAACCCAACATTATAATTGGAAAATTCACTTACAAAGTTACTTATTAGAATTACTTTTTAAAAAGAAACCATTTTCATATGCGGATGCTAAGAATTACAAATTCATCTCCACGATACGAATGCCTATCGAGTGATTACAATCCAGATAGAAAGTATGCGGCCAGTAAAGACAATTATTAAACCTATTAGACAAGGAAAAGACCTGAAGTTTTGCGGACTGAACTTGAAAAAGATGCGGCTCGGGCTGTGAAATAAAGTTCTGGAGAAAAACGGTTGTACTCAAGGAGCAATATTGAATATAAATATTGGGACGATGCAAATGAATTGTGTGATAGGTTGAAACTGCTTATTGCATCGGAAAGGTTATCATACTGGCATGGTAATGAGATCTTGAGATACGAGGAAATCAAGGAATCCAAAGTTATTAAGTAGTCAGTTCAGTTTGTTGCATTATAAGAGTCTTAAGAATCTTGGTTGTTAATTAGTTAATGTAGCTGTGCCGATGGTAGCTAACGATGACAATAGACAAGTTTGGTAAACATATACACAAACATACCATAAAAAGGCATTTGATGGATGAGGATACCTATGGATTTTCTCAAACATTCTAAAATAAAAGGTATTAGAAGTGCGCGCAGAGAACATTCTGGTGTAGTATGTTATTCAAATATTCAGTGATGGTACCATTAGTAGTGCGGTGAGTACTTTATGTGCAATCGAATCAAAAATTCCTATTATATATGTAAATAAACTAAAGTCAAGGAAAAAATAGTTAATGTCCAGTATTCCCCACAAGTCCTTAATATCGCTTCTCATTAATGGTGAACAATTCGGCCGACAAATCCACATACATTAAAGAAGGGTGTATTAAAGTACATTGGTCCTGTACCAAAACAAACAGAGCCAGTATATGTAGAAGTGGTAGTCGAAGGAAATGTCATCAGTTAAGAGGGATGTGATAAACGAAATACACAAACTTGCCCGGAAGAGATTTCATCGACGGCGAGTTATATAATAAAAGGTTTACGACCTATTTCAAATAGATTTGCTGAGATGATACCTTCGCCAAGGTGAATAAGAATTTCAAATATATTTTCGTATGCATTAACGCCTAAAGTTTGCATGGGCAATTCCGATAAAAATAAAACATCGAACGAGGTGCGAAAGCGATGGAATTTATAATTTCAACGGGAAAAAAAATGTTCCGGTTAAATATTCAAAGCGATCAAAAGAATTTTGTAATGCATTTCAAGAAACTTATGGATCGATATGGTATTAATCACTCATAGTGCCTATTCCAATTTAAAAAAGTAGAACGTTTTAATAGAACGCTTAGATGTGGAAGGAATTTAGTTTTAACGGTAGCCTTTGGGTTGATATTTTGCGGAAATGCTGTTGATTACAATAATAATAAAAAATAAGCACAATATGTGTGATACTAGCTAATCAAAAAATATAAACACATTTTTTAAGAGGTTTATAGTAATATCAAGGTTGCTGATCCAAGCGTTTCTAAATTTAAAGTTAACCCTGTTCGTATATAAGTAAATACAGGTATGTATTTTCAAAAATGTATACACCAAACTGGACAAACGAAATATTCACTGTGCGAAAAATTCAAAATACCTATCCCAGAACATACTTATTGCAAGATTCTCAAAATGAAAACATTCTTGGGAGGTTCTACGAAAAGGAATTCATGAAAGTAACATCTAGATGTATTCAGTCGAGAAACCATAAATGATAAAAAGTTTGTTAAGTGGCTCGGTGTATGTCTTTATCTGCATAATTTGATATCTAAAGATAATGTATTGACTTAATTTAAAATACGACATCAATTATGATAATTTTATTTAACAAATATGCTAAGTACATTGTACAATTACTACATTATAAATAACAATTGAATAAATATAAGTATTAATCAAAATTATTAAAAAATAGTGCTAAAATATTACTTGTTAAATTTTTTGATCTGGAGTGCGCTTTATAAGAATTTTTCACATCTAAAATTAATTTTTGTTTTCTTCCCAAATTCTTCTTCTATTTTGTGATGACCAAGCTAAGGTATTAGTTTTATCAGAAGGATATAACGCTTTTCATCTTTAGGAGAAAGAAGCAACTTTATTCCGTATACATCGTATGCAAGTCACCCCTTGAACAAATACATTCTTCTCATATTAGTTCAGTCATCTTCCACTACATTCTTGTAATCAGAAACACATAGCTTCTTATCAATAACATATTTCTTAACTCTTTCGCTGTTTTAACTGTCTTGCTGAGCAATTTCACACAATAAGCTTTAGCACCCGTACCATAGAAACATTCAATAATCCCACCAGCGTATTCATCCTTCATGCTTCTCCTAGTCTATAAACCGCGAGGTATTCCATGTACGTTTTGTCTGGCGCGAAATTCGAAGTGTCAAACTTCTGACTAAATTATTTTTTTATATCATTATAAACGTTATAATTCTTCAATGCATATATAATTAGAATCTAAGGTATCCGTATATAGCAGCGAAACATCTGCATCATATAACGGCTTCAAAAACTATGAAGAAATCATACATTACCCTCAAGCTCAAGAATAGTAAAACCTACGTAACAGGCTTCACATACCTACACCGCACTTGTGCTAATTGATGGCGGTTAAAAATTGCAAATACCTTGGGTGATTTAAAATTTGAAGCTCATAAATGTAAACCTCTGCCTGGAGTCTTTTATGAATAGTTTCCCAATGCGATACTAATTTTATATTAATTCGATTTTCAACATTCTCCACGTTTTTCCAAATACACTATTTACCATACATCATAAAACTGTTTGAAGAATTCGCTGGTAGATTCATTTCTTTTGGATCGTGTTTAGTTGATGCATTTCTTAACCACTTACTCTGCTTAAATCTAAGACCACGCCTAATCCCACATAATTTCAAACCATTATTCAAACATTGTTTCAAAAAGTTAAATAATGAATAACATAATTTGATTTATCATGGAGGTTAGGAATCAATTTCCATATATTTCGAATTTGGTGGAATAACATGTTCGGATTAAGTATAACCATTAAAGGCGAAGATTCGTGGGTTAATGCGTAGCAAGGAAGATTCCCATCTTCCGCACTTATTAGTAATAAATTAATGTGATTTATTGCTCGCTTCGTGAAATGTGTAACGGTCCTACTATATCATGTACTGCAGTACCATTAAAATATTCTTCTATACCATATAAATATTACATATTATTTTTTCTTCAAATTTATGATATCTTTTTAAGTTAGCGGGGGAAAGAATCTGTGGGACCACAGTATCATAATGTGGATAGGAACTCTTTGTGGAAGTCCAACTGACTCTTAAGCTGAAGCAATAGCTCAGGCGAACATGCGTTATCACATTTTCGGAACATTTATTATGCTTTTTCTATTGTTGGCGGTAAATCTACATGGAACCCTCATTGATTGTATTTGTTCATATAATTGCGTATAAAATATTATTGACGGTCCATCCTAAAACCAGTAAAAAATACCTCAATAATATAATAAAATACTGATAATAATTTAAATTCACCCGAATCACGTTCTTGAAATTCACACTCATCTTGCTTATAATTTATCCATATAATCTTCATACAAGGCATATAAATCGCTTCCATGTGTTATAATTTTGTTTCAAGTATTAAAGGATTTTATTTCAACATTTTCCTTGCTTAAAGAATAGTATAAACCATAGTTCCAAGTTAATTCTTTTTCTAATCGCATTATGTACAAATAAAATACTATCCATCAGTGCTATCACTTTTTTTCTAATATTTTTTGCGAATTCTTCTACAATCGACATACATGAGACGAAATCAGATATTTGATAACTTACCACTTCCCCCAAATGCGGCAACACTCTTCTACCCATCATCAATCACTACAAATGCTTTACTTCGGTGATTGCTTCGGATATGCGTAACAATTTCTTCCACATGCGGGTTGCATATCACACACTTCACACTTCACCAAATCCGTATTATCATCGATCTTTATTCTTTTTCCCTCGACAAGAAGTTAAGATATGCCTGTTTTTTATTCCCTACAAGTGAATTACAACAATATTCACACTTGGAACATTTCGACCTTGCTACCAACAAAGGCGAATAGATGAGACTCTCATTAGCGTACATCCTAAACCTCCTATACCCTCTGAACTGTTTTACAGGACGACATCTCAATGGTTAACCGAAAGTAGACATCTCAAACCTTTCGTTGGAAGGTCTCATAACTGGTTTCATGAACGACATCTCGAGTTTTCGTTGAAGTATACAACATTTCAAGGTCTCCTTAGCCCACTACATACACATAAAGATTTGGCTATCGGCTTCATTACAGTGCCAGATATAACAAAAGTATCAATTATGTCAACTAGTGGGGTTAGACGCAAGCAGTGGAATACTGAGTCACAAACGATTGCACTAGGTATCATGGGGAAATTTAATCTGTTCACAATGTTTATTATGCAAATTGTAAATTTCCTAACATTGATATTAATATAACACTAAATTATAATCAATAAATTTTATATTTATACATGTAGCCCCATACATAATTGCATAATTTAAATTAAAATTCATCAAAATCAGACACACGACATACGATTTTATTAATATTAACGTATTAGCATCAAAATCTACGTCTTCTTCCTCTTCCGGAATTTCACTACCGTCATCCATAAAAATCTTCCTCACTACCGTCCTCCATAAAAAACTTCCTCACCACCGTCCTCCATAAAAAATTCTTCTCCCTCTTCAATAAATTTCTCGTCACAATTATCCTCCATATCACTGATACTATCCCCCATGAGAGATTCATCTTCTTCCTGCTCCATATCAGTATCCGCAAATATTGGAGGAATTTCCATTAAGCTCAGCATCAACCATTTCAAAATAATTCAAAGAATAATTCGCGCCTATTCTCTTTTTCTTAATATAACACCCATGTTTAATATCTTCTTCTTTCTCAATATCTTCTCTAAGTTCTCAAACTTCTGATATCAACAATACGTTCTATGTTATAATATACTAGTTGAAACCCTCCATTAATCAGTCTGACCTTTACCTCGAGAATGACCTCACCTGGCTCTGACCAGATAACATTAACCTTGACCTCAACATTGGCCTTGACCGCAACATTGACCTTGACCTCTAATTGACCTTAACTCCAAATTGACCTTTACGTCAAAGTGACTCCTGAACCCCACCGCTGACCTTGACACCAACCTTGACCCCGATCGCAATATTGACCTTGACATTGGCCGCAACGTCGACCTTGGGCCTGGCATTGGCCTTGACCCCGACATTGACCTTGGCCTGCTGGTTGATTTGAACTCATTGACCTTGACCAATGCATATGCATGGTCAAGGTCAATGAGGAGGTCCCAGAATCGGCTGAAACACTCTACTAGAGTTATAAGTATATTGAAAATTTTTACAAGCCAATTTAGTTTGAAATTATGGCAGCATTGCACGACGCGCCTATCAGGTGAGGAATCTCGAGATAAGAATGTTTCTTCGATTAGCGTCATGTACCTTTCAATATAGGGACAATTACAAGTATCCGGTCCAGATGTTGTTTTCGGGTTAGACCATGGACATGTAGTGTAATGTTCTTCACCATTTACGCTTTCCTTCAATTCCACATCGACATGTCCTACTCGATTTTTCCATAATACCTCCGGATAGCTCACAGATGTGGAAGAAATTGATGACGATGATTTAGATAACGACGAGCTTCCCAGTGATGTTCCTGGTACATTAGAAATTTCGGAATGCTACCGGAATTCACATCTGATGCAGAACATGGATTGGGAATCCAACAACGATGAAACTCTAGCTCTTAAAAGACGGAAATTATGTGAGAACAAGAATAAGAGAAAAAATCGCAAGAAGAATGAGTTACCTGAGCAAAAGTGGAAAAAACGTCGAATCCTGCTACAGCACTTGGTGACACAACCCAACGCCGTGGAGTAACTACTAGATTAGAGAAACTAACTGAAGATGTGAAAGACTTAATTCAGTAGGGATATTTGAGAAGCTGGTAGATGAAGAAGTATTTCAGCATTTGGTTGATAACAGCATATTATATGCTAGGCAGAAAAATAATTCAACATTTACTGTCACAGGAACGAAATGAAAAATTTTGGTTAGCATCTTACTGCTTACTGGCTACCATAAATTACCTAGGGAACGCCTCTATTAATAACGATGAAGATTTACACAAAATATTGTATCGCGATGCATGTCACGAAATAGATACTTGGAAATAAAGATATTTTCACGTAAATAATAATGATAACGTAAATTGAAGATAAGATGTTCAAACTGGCCTGATAAGGAATAAAAAATTTTCAACAGTGGGGATTTTTTCTGCTGAAAATTTATCAATAGACGAGGCCATGGTCAAATATTTTCTTCTGACATCATTCTGCAAACAATTTATTCGTGGGAAAACCGGAAAAAGCCTTGGTTTCAAAAATTGGTGCCTTTGCAGTTCCATGGCTATTGTTATTTGATACCTACTGTGGAAAATCAAACTGCGATAAGGAAAACAAACAGCCCCTTGGAACTACAGTGGTATTGTCTTTTTTACTAAACATGTAGCTCAGCCAAACGAGCATGCTGTATTCTTTGATAATTATTTTACCGGATTGCCTTTATTGAATACATTGAAAAATCAAGGTTTTAGAGCAACTGGTACTCCGAGGCAATAGAACAGAGCGGTGTCCAATGCCAGTAAAGTTAATGGAAAAACAAACAAAGACGTCCACGTATGCGGCTTTGATTCGAATAATGAATTGTTTCTAGTGCGATGGAATGACAATATGTTTGTTCAATTGCAACTATACTCTGTTGAACCACTGCAAAATATAAACGGTAAGGAAAAAGGAAAAGGTAGATATGGTTCAACCTAACGTATATTCCAGGTCATACACAAAGGAATGGGGTATCGACGCTACATCAGCAGTAAATGCCTATCGAATTGCAATTCGTGGCAAAAAATGGTACTGGGTTCTTATTACGCAACGTGGCTATGGTGAATGCATGGAAACTGTATCTGCATCAGAGGACTTGCTATATTTTACCAGCAAGGTATTATCTTCGATTTCACAAAGCACAAAAGCAAGAGACACAATAAAAGTCCTCCTGATTACATTTTGGGGGCTAATGGGTTAAGCTTAATCCACATTGATTCAGGTGGACATGGGATATTAAATTTGTTCCAATCGAATTTTCCAGCACTTACTATTTTATCTGAGAATTCCTCACGTTCATATTATGTTTCTGTTGATACGAAATAGTTCATATCTAAAAGCGCTGGTAATATTCAAGGGTAATCCTGGAAACCGTACGCTAATCATTCCCTGCGATGCTTTTATTAATTTCTGGCATTCATCTAGCTCAATATAATAATTGTTATTAAATAGCGCAAACGTTCTACCTCGATATAAATTAAAAATAGCCTTTAGGATACTACCAGGTGGAGTTCCGAACCATCTAAAGCCTCCCGCCGGCCCCACCGATCTTATTAGTAGAGACGGGATTTTAGACAAAATGCCTCTTTGTTTAGATTCAAGGCAAATTAAAAATAATACAAAATCTATATGTTTCTTGACAAATCAAAAGCGATCTAGCTATGTTTTATTTTGCCTAGTTGTCTATTTGGACCTAAAATCGTGGTTTTTCGCCTATTTTAACTCTTAAATCATATTTAATCTAAACGTTTTTTTTTTAATTTTAAATAAATATGACACAGCTGCATCTTTCTTAAATGTAAATTTTAGTTTTACAGCTAAAATGCTGCTAAACTAATACAACGATGGGTTTTCCCGTCTATTGTGAGGGGCAAAGTTTGGATTTGCCTGCCGTAAAATTTATATTACTACCCTATTGAAGATATATCCTCTAAATATCGGTTTATCCCTTTCGGTTCATTTACTCCACCCACGTTTTTATTTTACGTGAACTCTATCGGCTTGTTTACGCCCTGTAATTTCAAACCATATAAGCAAAATTTTTCCTGTTAACGTGATTGTTGATTAGCTCCATTCATAGTTTATGCCATCTTGATATTGCAGTTTAGATTTTGTATTTATTCTCTTAGTTTCTCTGGAGCGTGTATATGTAAGTGTGTTCCTATAGCGTGAGGTGGACTATTGACGCATCAGTATATAGGGCCTTCCTTTGTGATTTCGAAAATCCAGGTTTCCAAAACGGTTAAAGAGTTTGCTGAGCTGCTCAGTGGCGAACCAGTTGAAGCTACCGCTCATACCACAGTTGACTGGTCCGCGCTTAAGTTTTGTCCTACAACCTCGCGTGACGTAGAACGTTCATTTTCTTTCGTAAACCACGTTTCCGACCGAAGAACAAATTTTACTAACGACAACTTGAAAAAACATCTTGTGCTATGCAAAAACGCGAAATTTGAGGACATGTTACACGGCGATTAAATAATTTATTTGTTGTTTTAAACCAAATGAATCTACATATTTTTAGTTATTTTTTAAAATTTGTATGTTTTATTTTTTTTTTATGGCTGAAATGTACCTAAAATTACATTAAATATCGTTTTTCTTATTCATTTTTTTTTTAAATAAAATGTTTTTTTGTGTTTACCGTTTTTTTAAGTTTTTTCCTAACATGCCTAAATCACAGTTTTTCGTCCTAAATACATAGTTTTTAAGGCCTAAAAAAGGGCATTTTTTAGCTGTTTTTTACGTCCTAAAATCCCGTCTCTACTTATTAGTAAGCTGGGAAAATGTAATATATGAAATGTTTAGCCCTCAATTATAACAATTTCACCGTTAGGTCTCTGATAAACGTGAGAAATAGCTTTGAATGGTAGATAATCCCTAATTTTTCTAGCCCTCGTAAACTGTTGTTTCTGTTGTTCTAGACCAACATTCAAATCGATAATCCACACCAAATCATTATAAAATACATAGTGATGATTATTTTTGGTGATAAGCATGTTATGTGGAAATTTTATTTTACACAAGTTAGTTGGGATAATAGTGCTGACTGGTGGGGGTGGGGGTGAAGAGGGAGGTAGTGTTGGTGGAGGTAGTCCATATAAATGTTGAATAGCATCAATATCATCTTCCCCTAAGTCTAAATTAACTTGCGTAATAAATGGGTACATAACTAATTACGTCGGAAAAAATTAAATAAATTCCAAAAAAATGTCCCACCCCATCAATAAAACCGAATAAAAACTCTTTTGACCTAGAAACGGTGTATTAGCTAATTCATAATACCAATTCTCGCTTTCGTCTATATGTATCTCAGAGCATGCATTATGTGCGTTGTTAGGAAACGCATGAAAATTACACTTGCTTTTCGAACACCTACGCAAGTTATTGTGCTGATACTTCCCGAATGAGATTGCAAAGTCTGGATTATGACTAGAACATGTGAATTTTAAATTGGATGCGTTAGCCCACGTTTCAAATACCTTTTCAGCAATTTGTTTTACGGATGCAGGTTTACCTACTGTGGAAATATACCATTAAATTTAATCTCACGTTTGTTCCATTTAGTATTAGAAGCGACAGCTACACCACAATGCGGTTGTAAAATAAACATTGCCAGGTCTTCGGTAATAGTTCCATTGCCAGTGATTTTATAAAAGTCCTCAAAGTTGGCGATAGCGTCTTCCAAACTTATAATACCACCTTTAGAGTTGTTTACATTTAAATATCCCATTAATTCTAAATGTCTTACGACCTCTGTCTCATTAAAGGTTCCCCCACTATTACAGTAGGCTGTAAAGCCCTTTAAGAGAGCTATTATCAGAAGTGGTCTCATCATGATTGTTAACTTCATACTAATCAAATTGCTTATTTTTTAATCTTATATATGTAGAGGGAATGGTGATTAAAACACTGCAACATACATTCAGAACAATAATTTATTAATATAGATAAAATACAAAACAACATATTTTAGTGTATTAGTGTAAGTTGTATTCGACGAGGTGTTTTGGTGGAATCTTGTGTTATAAAATCGGTGTGGCTGTTCGAACACCTTCTTCCAGGGATCTGGCTGTTGTTGAATCGCTAAAGAACCAAATTGCTTAACCATTTCATACTGTTGAATATCACAAGTAAGCCTCCGTAGATTTCCTAAATGGTCCTCCCACATTTGTTGTAGCGCTATACGCGAAGGTGACTCTTTTCCTTCAGCCATTGAAACAAGAGTTTAGAATTTGTTTGAGCGCACCTGTACTTTACACTACCGTCAAAATGATCTAAGCACTTCGGTGTACGCAGCTTGAGTGACGGTAGTGAGGATGGAAACAGCTTTTCCATATCTTCAAACATCACGTTATTCAAATGATTGTTCGTAAATATCTGTTTTAAGATAGCTAATATCTGTGAGCCGCATACGTATACTTTTACACTTCCAAGTCGGAATATTCGTTTATTAAATATTTCATAAATGTCATCGTAATTCACCTCACCTTGTGAATAGCGTAATCCATGCACATATTTCTCTTCATATCGCACTTGCCTTTTATTTCGTTGGGATAACTTTTCAAACGCCATCGGTGGTTTTATTAAATAATTATTCGATTGTAGACCATTAGTTATCGAAATCTCCTTCAGGTAAAAATCCCATTTACCCATATCGTTAATTAAATTAAACCCCTGTACATTAATCACCAACACTGTTGAAGACATCGTGTCTACCTCCAGACTACCATATAATCTCGCGGTTTGTTTCATTTAATATCAGAATCGACGGAAATGTTATCAGCTACGTCACCGCAATTACATATTCGTTGGAATTGCTACTTATGCTAAAGTTCGTACGATTTCGCCAAGTGGGAGGTGTTCGATTATTCGATCGTGGACTACAATGCAATAGACTTTCGTTTTGGCGGGAAAACCGATTGCTGCATTAATAGCAACCTTCAAATCAACCGTAGTCGATTTTAAAGGCTCATTTCTATTGTTCACATCAAGTACGAAGAGAGCATGATTTTTAAATGCTAGATAATCCAACAAAGCAGGCTTTGTTAAATAATCCCCCACCCCCGTAAAACTAGAATAAAATTTTGAATAATTATAATGAGCTTGAACGAAATTGTTTTTCTCAAAATCCATTTCTATACGTTCCGTTGGATAATATTCACCGTTTAACATAATTCTAACATCGGTTGCGTTAATATGATCAAATCGAGAAGTATCTTTCGATTCATGATTTAGCCTCAGTTTGAAAGGAAACAATTACGAAACGCGAACACTTTAAAGCTACAGACGTTTTTACGGCCCAAATTTCTTTCGTGGCCCCCTCGGTTAGCTGTGGTAATTCATTGTAATCCTAACAACGAAAAGGTATTGACATTAACCTATCTTCTGATATAGATTTCATTAACTGTATCTTTAACATATCGTTAGGTGTAATAATATCAGCTAAAAGCACAATTTCTTTAATTTCTATATTCACTTCGGTTTCTGCCAAACTACCTGCTTTCTCTTTTATTATAATATAATCTTTGTCGCTCCAAGCTCTCACAAGATGTAGTGTATGCCGACCGAAACAGGCTCTTCGATAGTCTATAAATATATCGACCAAATGCCATAACGGAATTCGCATATAAAAGTTATGTGTATTAGGGTCCTGTATTCCAACTGCAGGAAAACTCCATCCGTCGATGCCCAAATGTCATCATCTAAACCGTAGCACAGGTATCCTTAAATAGTACTCACAATACTTGGGTCACGAATACTGTCAATTTCCTTTCCATTTAGCTGATTAGATATCCGATCAAAAAGAAAAGCGCCTGCATTATTCATCAGCGTTACTTCACCATCGCCGGTCTTTTTTATTTCACCTTCAATATATATCGCTGCATCATTCAGCGAGAACCACGCCTCTTTCTGATTAATCGTAATTTCTATCACATCGTTGTTATTAAACGACTTTACAAATGGGTGATAGGTACGGGTGTCCTCCTTTTGTATACTATCATCGAAGAGAGGCTTTTGAAAAACGTTGAACTTGGACATTATAGCCTAATGATTTTAGGAACAGATAATTAGCTTTTCTGAGCTTAACCTTCCTACTCGATCGCTTGATATCAACTAATGTCTTCGCTGGCGTTTGATTGTTTTTATAATAATCAACAAAAGTTAAACCCATATTACACTATTGCAACTCTTTTAATTCCAAACGAATAATAATATCTTCGCCTCGGAAATTTACCAGCTGAGAATCTTGATCGCACACGCTTACTGTTATATTAGCAATTTCACTTTTATTAATTAACGGTAATTATATGAGATTACGAGGCACCTCGTCTATGGCGAAGCCTGGATCGCTGGAGATAGCAAAATGATATATAGTGTGTGCCGGCCAATGGTTACCATTAACGCTGGCCACGGACCCAGAGGAACGGTAGTATTACTTCGTCTGCGGAGCAGTACGGACATTTTCGCTGCCGGTCATTTGCGCAATTGTTTATTTGTCCTAGAAAAATTATGATTTCGTCAGCAAAACGACCGCGGTCGGACAAACTTCGAAAATTTATTGCAGAAATTCCAGACTTAATATAGAAGGTGCTAAAATTAAATGTGTAATCTGTAAAATCCCGTTAATGTGTTGGTCCAGACAACATTGTCTACGACACGTAAATAGTGAAAAGCATGTCTCAAAAAGAAATTGCGCACGAGACAATGGAAAATGTATATTTAATTTATACGTTACGTTTATCGCATGTATTATACCGTTTAATTTACTAGACAAGGAACCATTTATCTGCTTTTGGAATAACTATTCGGAGTGCAAATTACCAAGTCGAACATCGTGAATTGTGCCTTCTGCGCACGAACATATTGAACAAAAAATAAAATCGGAGTTGAAAGATCAAAAATTGTGGTTATGTGTCGACGAAACAACAGATCGGAAGAAACATTCTGTTCTTAATGTAATGGCACGCAAATTGGAACCTCATCAATCGGCACCTTCAATTCTATTAGTCTCCAAACGAATACAACAGTGTACTGCCGAAGTAATTTCAAAGTTAGTGTTAAATACATTGGACAAGTTTGAACTTTCAACAAACCAACTCTTGATGTTAGTGAGTGATGGTGCTGCAAACATGCTTTCTGTAGGCCGGTCTCTTAAAAAGCATTCTACTAATTTGTTACACATTACGTGTAAAATTCATGCTCTCAATATTGTGACGGATAGTATCAGAAAATGTTATCCTGAGGTAGACGCTTTAATAGCGCATACCAAAGCAGTATTTGTCAAATTACCGAAACGTATTCGCGAATTTCACAGACTGTGGCCCCGTATACCAGAGCCACCAGAACCTATTCTAACTCGTTGGGGAACATGGTTGCAGGCCGCGTTTTATTATCATAAATATTTTGACAATATTAAGAACTTGGTTTTACAATTCGATACAAAGGAAGCTGCCGCTATCCAGAAAAGCCAGTCGAAATTTCAAGATAGTCAGGTTAAAATGGATTTAAAAATCATTCACGACAATTACTTCGGGCTAGCAGATGCAATAGAAAAATTACAAAATTCTGCGGTGCCGTTAGAAGAATCTCTACAAATAGTGCAACATATTCACGCACAGCTATGCGCGATTGAAGACGCAAAAAAAGTTTCTGTTCTAGGAAAATTTGAAAGTGCTTTTGAGAAAAATTCTGATTTTGGCACATTAAGACACATTTGTGAAGGTGCGTGAACAGAATCGTTAAGTTATTTGAAAGATTATTTTACTTACGCAAATTCATTATTCACTTTGTGATTTCACGGAGAACTCTTAAAATGGTAAGTGTTTGAGCACGTGTTATTTAATTTTTATTTAAAAGATGGGCGAAATTATTTGCGGCAGCAAACATCTCTATTAGCAGAATAACTCTAGTGGAACGCGAGGCCTGGTCGACCCTATGCTACTGCGCTCGTGGCCAGCTTTAGTTATCATAGGCTCCTGTTGTAATATTGCAATTGATGTATTCTATTCTCACCCTAATAATATTGACAGCGGTATCAGACGCGTGCTTCTGCTTTGCTGGGAGAACGCGTTCTGACAATCCCAACACTTTGCCTACACTATCTCTAGGTCTATAGTCGATTTCGTATTTTGCACTTTCAATTTCACATTGTAATGTATTATTGTTAGCTTTTAAAGAAACGTATTGATTCTCATCTTCTCTTTCTTTACCATTGGCGCTGAGCTTGGAAAGTTGGTACCTTAAGTATTTTTCAATGTCAGATATTTCATACGATCCTGTTGGAATTGTTATCACATGCGCTTGTTTGGTAATAATGTGCGTACAATAAAATTTATTATGGTATCCATCCTCGATATTCGGGATACTATTGTAAGAGTGAAATCCAATTAGCGCTATTCCATACTCCGAGTCTGCATCAAATTGTATAGGATTAATTAAATCAACATATATTACGCTGTTAGTACCTTTTAAAGTAAATATATGCGATATTCATTCGCTTAAAAATGTATAAACACAACTAACGCAGTTCAAGAATATCATTTATTTTTATAGAGAAATTTCAAGCAAAGATGTCCACAATTTATTTGATTATATTTTTGATATTTGTCATTATTATATTGCATTTCGATATTCTTCCCCAGGTAAACTAATAAGTTCTCGAGACGGCTTGAGATCTCCAAAGCTATCAAAATACATTACTTTATCATTTCTCTTTACGTAGGCTACCCAATGAGTCCCCCGATTGTGGGATGTATCTAAATTTAAAATAGCCGCCTCATTATGGTGCGGCCACTTTGGTAAAGTGTCGCGCATAAATACACCCCTAAAATAGGGAATCTGTAGCGTCTGAGCGCCGGCGGCCATTTCATTATCGTACAAGGCTCTCTTAGGCAGCTTTATTGGGAGTTTTTTGCATGCTATTTTTTTAAATAGAGGCCCATTCCTCGTCGATTTTTTCGTAGATAAAGACCAGATCCCTTCTTACCGATCGCCTTCATAGCTCTATTATGACGTGATTGCTCTTCAAGTTTCTTTTTTGCATTTCTTGCGCTTATTACTGTTTTAGCTATGGCACTAGCTCCCTCTGCTAGTGATCCTAGACTGCTTAAACCGGCGAAAGTAGGTAGTAATGGTAAAATTCTACCTTGCTTGCTATCAAACGGAATCACTCTGGGTATTCTAATCCTCTTGCGGCCGCCCGCCTTTTTAACTGCTATGCGAGCTGCGCGAAGCGCCTCATTGGCAGATTTCCTAATAGACGCTTTATCCGATAAATTAATATTCGACAAACTTTTGCCTACTTTATTAGCAACGTACTTTTAAAAGAGATTTTCATCGTCGCTGAACGGCGCTTTCGATTTCGGCTCATATCCATTCCTAATTTACGCGTCGCTTGCTTACGCTTTCGATTTTCCTTTACCCTTCTTTTGTTTGGGTTTTCATTCCCGTTGTAACAAACCAGGCGGGTTTTTTCCCAAGTGTTGCTCTTTCTTTTTAAACCCGTTCCCAAGCCCGATTCTTCAACACATGATCAGCTTTATGTCTCGCTTGCAGGGATTGATTTTTCGAATATGTTATGTCGTGTTCTTTGAAAACACGCCCGGGATTAATGCCGGGTCTCCCCATTTTCCCTTAATTTGGGGACCAGGCTCCGCCCCGATAACTGGGTATGTGTTTTTAAGGTACATCGATCAACAATTTAATATACCATTTTTACAAACCGTTAAAAATGGCAAAACATTTTTTAATATGTTTTCCTCAACCTTTCTTCACCCCATCGGTCGTTTAAAACATTCCTGCTTAAAAAATCTTCATTCAATTCTTACCTTCTCTCATTTTAAATTTCTTATATCATTCTTTCTAATTTCCTTGATTCTCTCGTACGCCAATTCTAAAATCCAATTTGCGATCCACATCAATCCTAAAATATACTGAAATGTCTTTCTCAGGGGTTTTACTCTAAATTTTGTTAAATTTTCAAATTTAACTCTATTAAATGATTTTCGTATTTGGGGGGGTATCCCAGATACCCTTTTGGTTTTAAAAATTTTTAATTGTAAAATCAAATTAACAATTTTTAAGATTTTAAAATTAACTAACCTTTAAACTTTCGAACGACCCACTGTAAAAAAACACCCGTTTAAATAAAACCACAGGAACTGCCCGTTCTGGATATTTCCCAATTTCTTTTCTAATAATGACTTTGAATACACCACGAACCTTATCTTTGGATTGGTTACAAACTTTGTTAACCAAAGGGCCCAATAAAGATTGATGATAATTGGGGGTCGTTACTCTTTTATTTATTTTTAAAACCCAAAGACCGGCGATTTTTTCTTTCAAAATTTTGATAATTTCCTAAATGAAATTAACTTTTCGATGACTTTCAAAACAAAATGATATTATGAGAACAATGCATGACTTAACCGGGAGGTTGTTTGTTGATGATTCTGCGATCAATTGTCACCAACAAGCTTTAAAGAAAAAACCACTACTAAATTTTTGGGAAAACCTTTTGAAAAAGGGGTTTAATTGACGTTTTTCTTTGGGGTTTGAAATTTCGTTGTTGATTATTCCAGACGATTTTTACATTAATTTAGAAGAAGTAATTGAATGGGAAAAATTTGATAAATGAGTAAAATTTAAACCCCCTGTTCCCCCACACTCGTCGTTACCCGGACATAATTAATTTCTACCGTCCTCGCCTAAAGGCTGGTTGGCTTGGGGGAATGGTAATGCAAAAATTACCAATTATCCCCCAAAGGGGTTAGGTTCCCAAAACAGGGGCCAAATGACTTTTTATTCAGTACCGAAAGGGCAACCCGGGAAAATTTTGTTGTCGTCGTAAACACGACGTTGAACATAACATAACTGTAATATCCTTTATTACTACTGAGGACAACAATACAATAATGGGATATACTTATTTATTACTTCTGTGCTTTACATTTTTAACTTAACAAACTAAACTGTAACTTAAACAAGACCTTATATTTTTTTAAGCTCGGGTTACACAAGTATATATAATTCTAATACTACTCCAGTGACCTCTATGGGTATAAAACCCCCCGTTAATATTTTAAATTTTATAATCACAATTTAAAGATTCAGTCTATCTGGTGGTTTAATGGTTTTTTTTTGGTCTCTCTTTTTTTTAGGACTTGCTAGAGTTCTTTTAAAAAATACTCTTTTTTCCAATTTCTTTTTTTTTCCCTTTTCGGTCTGCCTACAATGCTTCGGTTCTTCGTTCCTTTTTCCTTTTCCCTTTTTTCTTCGTTTTCTATCTTTTTTAGTTTGATTGTCCCCCATCTCTTCTATCTTGTTCTCATTTTCCCCAATTTTCCCGGTATGTTATGTTTCCTATATTTTTTCCAAAAACCAAATTTTCCTCTTTATTTCCAGCTTTAGTAGATACTGTCGCATATTCGTAATTCTTTCTTTCGTTAATATCCACATCTTCCTTTCTTCCCTCTTCTTGTTCTTTTTTTTTCGTCCTGTAGTGCTCCCTCTAATAACTGATTTAAGTGTCTTCCCCAAAAGTAAGTTTTCTTTAAAAAGCCCGAATTACATAATTTTGATCCCCTATTGCTTCCTCTACTATTCCTTTCCCCCAAAACCTTTTTATTCACATTTCTGAGTCTCTTCAAAAATAACATCTCCTTTTTCTAATTTTAGTTGCCCCCTTCCCCCTTAAAATTATTTTTTGCCTTTTTTTGTGCTTTCTCTTTTGTATTATTTCGTATCAAATCAAAAGGCCCTTTTTCGAATTTGTCTCTTGAACATAAGGTTTGCAGGTGTTTCTCCTGTTAGTACTGTGAACAGTTGTCCTATACGCTAGTAAATATTTTGTTAATTATTGATCGAAAAGTCATATCTGCTTACTTTGATCTTTTTGGTTTTTTTAATTCCGTTTTTAAAACTTTTGACAAAATTTTCGTTAATCCATTTGAAAGGGTTAAATGGTGGAAAGTAAATGCTGTGTACCATTTCGTTTACAAAATTCTGAAAATGTTGTTGAAGTGAATTGTGTACCATTTCCGTCCCACTAGATACTGATAAAACTTCTTTACACCCCAGTATATTGCCAGTGCTTCCTTATAATCATTGAGCCCTTTTCCCCTTCGATAATACTCTGGGATGCGAAAGCTATTGGTTTCTCTGATCCATCCAATAGCCCCTTGTAGAAAAAACGCAACCTATCCCATTGAACTGCTATCGCACCCAAACCCCAAATGGCAATTCTGGTTTATAGTGTATCAATACCTTGTCTGAAGCTCTACTATTTCCTTTGCTTTTTGAAATGACTCTTCGCATTCGCTCGACCACTTAAATTTTACATTCTTTTGTAATAGCTTATACAACGGTGATAATAATTCGGCCAAGTTATTGATAAAATTCCCATAGTAATTTATCATTCCAATAAATGCTCTAACTTGACTCACATCTTTGGGACGTGGCGAATTTAAAACCGCGGATATTTTGTCCATATCTTTACTTATCCCTTTCCGCATTTATTTTAAATCCTAAATATTTTAATTTTTTCCCTTCCCAAAAAAATTACACTTTTCGGTTTTGCACAAACCCTGCTTCTTTTTAAACTCTTAAATACTAACTTCAAATTTTTTAAAAAGTTTTCTCTATTTTTTTCCCCTGACCACTATATCGTCGATAAAATTTACCACGCCATCTATCCCCCTTTTAAGCAATTTTTCTATGTTCGAAATAAAGGCCCCCGCCGGTTTTTTACCATTTTAATCTGTTTAAATCCTCCCTTATGGGGGTCCCCGCTAATTTGCTTTCGTGTTTCTTCCGTTACCTCCAATTGATTGTATGCTGTCAAAAAATCCAATTTTGTAAATTCCTGACCTCCTTGCAATGCTGCAAATAATGTTCAATAGTAGGCAAAAAGGGTAATTAAAATCTTCAAATTTTGTTTAGGAAAAATAATCTCCACAAACCATTTTACCATTTTGGGCCCAAAAAAGGTACCAAAAATTTTTCCAAATTCATTATTTTTTCCCCTTTTGTAATGACCCAAAATTTTTCTAATGAATCAAATCCCCTTTCTACTTTTCTTTTTAAAGCAAACGGTACACGTCAAACTTTTTAAAAAAATTGGTTTTATGTTGCTCTTAGTCTCCCAACCCAAACTTTTTTTAAAATTACTTCCTTCTTATTTTCAAATATTTCTTTATATTCATCAACTAATTTATTTAAAAACTTCCTTTTTTTCTTCCCCCTTTTAAACCCTTCTTGTTAACTCGTGAAATTTTCTGCCCAATTTTCTAATTTTTAACCCAAAAAGTTGAATTAAATCTCGACCTAATAAATTTTTTTAAACCCCTTTAACTATAATAGTTTACATTTTTTTTAAATTTGTATACTAAATTTTCTAAAAATTTTTCCCAATGACTCTATAATTTGGTTTTTATGTCTTTAATTCTATTTGACTATTAGTTGAATTAAAGTTTTTTAAAATTCTTATAATAAACTTCACTAGGAATGTTAAACCCTTTTACCCTGTATCTATCATCATTTCAATGGTACATTTTTTATTACCCCCAATAACATTGGCTGAATATAATTTACTGACTCTAACAAAAACATTTTATTTATTTCTTGTTTTCATCTATTTTTTTGTTTTTGTTTCTACCTTTAAAAATTTTTTTTTCTGTTATTTTCTTCAAAATTTTCTTTTTCGTACAAACCTTTGCTAAACAGGTTATCTTCTTATCACCCATTTTGTGTTCTGCATCCTTCCGTTCTGCTGCATTTCTCCTTTCTTTTTTACTTTCCATCAAATTTTTTTGCTTGTGACATCAGCCCTCCTTTTTCAGTGCCTTTCTAAATATTTTAATTTTTTTTTGTGATCTTCCATAACCCTTCCCCAAAATCTCCCCTTCTCATTACTAATTTAAACGATCTTTTTTTTCCTCTAAACTTTAGTTTTTTAAATTGGCATTGTGCCGCTGCATTTCCTTTCTTTGGTACCATTTGTTTTAAAAGTGTCCTCCCCTCCTGCCGTAGATTGAAGAAAGGGTTTTTCGTTTTTTTAATACTTTGGGACTTTTGGGGCAAACTTAAAATTTTGGGATTCCACAAATCATCATGGGTTTTTTTTGGGAAAATCTGGTTCCCTAAATCTCCAAAAACCCGATCCCGTTACCCAAAAGTCGTTAATAAAACTTTTCTTTTGCTCTTCTTTTAAATTCATTAGCTGCCATATATTGCTCTAATCCTTTTTAAAAATATATCTTTTCCTCTCCAATTTTATATTCACTTATATTTCCTATTCTACTCATTTGACTTGTTTACCTTTTCTTTCTTAACCTCACTTTTTTCTGTATTTAATCCGTTACCGCCTTGGTGTTTAAATCGCCGTGATTTTATTTATTTTTCCTCGTCGCCAATTTGTAATATCCTTTATAAAAATACTGAGGAAAAATACAATAATGGGGTATACTTATTTTTTTCTTCTGTGCTTCATATTTAACCCAACAAACTAAACTTTTAACTTAAACAAGACGCTTATATTTTGTAATCTGTACACAAGTATATATAATTCTAATACTAAATCCAGTGATCTCTATCCCTATACTACAATACATACTATAAATTATGAAAGTTTTGATTGAACATATGATACCTGTCATTAATGAAAAATTTCCTAACCTTTGATATTTCTCAAAACCAAAAAAGTTTTTTATTCACAATTGATAAATAAAGAGTTAGAATAAATAGTGCCTTCCCAAAATGTTTCTAATAGTAAAATTCAAACAAATTGAACTGTTTGTGGTTGCCGCTGAAATTCCATCAAAATTGTTGTATAATTGTTTATTTCTATTATTCGAAAAAAACGGAATTAATGTAAGCAAATAAAGGAAGAAGGAACAAAAGATTTTTAAGTTATGTCATGTAATTTCATTTTCAAGCAAAAATTTTTTCAACTATTATGTATTTTGTATAACTAAAAGCTCCTGCGCTATTTAAATAAATATAATCTAAAAAAAAGGGTTTTACACTTGGGCTACTGAAGATTAAGAAAACTGCAATTGTGCTTTAAAACACTGTCTGTAGACACAATTCTTGGAACTGAAGGTGTGAACACTTTAACAATCCCAAAAACTCAAGCATTTCTATCATTACCT
>JAROYF020000037.1:439898-452083 GCA_029619325.2 Dynastes grantii | reverse complement strand
TCTCCAACGCGTAACAATCGGCTGCGGTTTCAGGTAAATCAGGAACAGTTTGTGAAATAGTCGGGTACGTTTGGGGGATTTTGAAACACTGCCTTTTCTAGCAATCAATGCTTTTCGTCGAAGGCATGTGGGAATCGTTTGTGCCGCAAGATTTGATATGGATTTTACACGTTACATGTAAAATTACCACTGTTTCTTTAAGAGATGGGCCCCAAAAGAACGTTTGCGGCACCATCACTCATAAACATTAAAAGTTGCTTAGTTGAAACTTCAAATTTGTTCAATGAGTTCAATACCACCTTTAAAATCTCATCGGCAGTACAATTTATAACTCTTTTGGAAGCACGTAAGAAGAAGGATGACGGTCGATGATTGTACGTACCATTACATTAACCATAGAATGTTCTTGACGATCTGTTGTTTCGTCCACACACAACCAGTTTTTTATCTTTCAATTCCGTTTACATTCTTTTTTCTATATGTTCACGAGCAAATGCCACTACAATTCGTATCGATGTCCGACCAGGTAGTTTACAGTCCGCATATTTATTCCAGAAGGAGACAAATGCTTCCTTGTCCAGTAAACGAAACGATAGATTACATAAAATAAAGTAAAAATAAATTAAATGAAAATTTTTTCTTTTCGTATCCATTTTTCAGAAGAATCCCGTTTGCTTTCGATGTGACGTTGACAATGGCTTCTGAACCAACACTTTAAAAAGGTTTTACAAACTAGACATTGAATTCTAGCGCCGTAAAAAATTAAGTGGGTATGTCCACCATAAAGTTTTTCACTGTGTCTGCCATTGGTCGTTTTCGCGACGTACCAAATGCGACTTTTTTAAAGCAAACATAAGCGTACAATTACGAAATAAGTTACGACAACCTACATATGCACAGAACTACTCGCATACAGCATCGATTTAGTATCGACGCTGTGATCGCGTGAAATAAATAATCGTCGACTCCGCACCACATATCTACTACACTGACTGATACCGCTGTTTGCCCAGACTACTTAGAAGAATAGCGACTGTTAAGGCACAAATTAAAATTTTAAAATATGTAGCGTTCTCGCGCATGCGTAGTGCATGAGAAATGAACAGTAGTGGTTCTCTGCCGCCATATGTATACTGAAATATCTTTCTCGGGGATTTTAGTCAAATTTTTGTTAATTTTTCAAATTTAACTCTAATAAATGATTTTTATAGTCGGGGGGATCCCCAATATTTTTCCGGCAATTTTGAATGAATTTCCAACTTAGTAAAAACAAATTAACGAATTTTTAAGATTTTAAAAATTAACTATACATTGGCATCGTTCGAATGTTTAAAGGTTAGTTAATTTTAAAATCTTAAAAATTCGTTAATTTGATTTCACTAAGTTACAAATTCATTAAAATTCCACAAATCTGGGGATACCCTCAAACCCTACAAAAAATCATTTAATAGGTTAAATTTGAAAACTTAACAAAATTTAGGTAAAACCCTGGAAAGTACAATATGTATATATATAATATTTTTATTTATTTAATAAATGTACTAATTTTTTTGTATACCACTGTACAATAAATGTAAGGCTTTTTTATCTTGTGGGTTCACACATTATAATTAAGTTAACGCTGCAACTTTGAAAGAAAATAAAATATGAATGTATATATGTATGTATGTGTGAAATTTATATGTTTGAAAAACAAATTCAATGTAAATTTTGTCATTCTGCAAAACAACTAGTTACTCTGTTATATTTAGTTCCGGCTATTTTCAGTTCCGGAGGTATTTAAAAAATTTCAATTTATAGATGATTATTTTTCTCCCCCAAACCCCAAATTCCCCAATTCCCAAATCGGTATGTTTGTTTACATCATAAAAAATTTTTGAATATTGTTGATATTAAAGTAACACAACCGGATAAAGTTTGTATGGTTAGATAACTCTCTGAACATCCCACTGCAAAACTGTTATTACATATTCAATTATAATAAATAGTACGTCCTCGGTACACATTTCACATGACAAAATATTTTTTTTTGGGAAATTTAAAAGGTAAAACTCAATGATAACAATGTATAAGGTTGAATTCAGTATGAAACAGCCCCTCTTTTCCGATATTTAAAAATTTTGGACTTTTCAAAAGGGTTGGGGTTTTTATTGATTTATTTAGATAAGAAAATGTATATAATGAAAAATCATTTTTGAAATTCGTTAGTACTACATGTGAGCTTTAGAATATTAGTACGACAATGGCAGTCATAAATCCTGCAAATGTAGTTAGTTTACTTATGGTAACGTTTAGTGTTGCAAATGATAAATAAACCGCCCCATTGGTTTGAACAATAAAGAAAGTGAAATTCACGTCCTATTAAGGGATATATTAATTAGATTCGGGACGACACAACATTTGTGGTAGATAATAGAACACAAGAATTTGCCCAAATTCTGCAGAATTTCTCGATGACAGATATCTACCCTCACGGGGAGAAATACTAGAGGTTTTATAATTTGAAGAAGAAAAAGAATGTGTACCTGAGGAAAGAGATATTGTCTCTTTAGAATATGAGGAAAAAGCCGTTGGCTTCTGGAAAAATGGAAAAAACGACGCTTATATGGAGCTGTAAAACATAGATTTAAGGGCTATTCTACTATGACGGGATGAAAAAATCGAATTTTTATTTTTTGCATTTTTCAACTCTATTCCATCACAGAATTGATATCCAATTGCTGGGAAAGTCGATTTTCACTTCATCGATTCAGTACAGCGCTTCAACGTAGAAGCGCTCGGCTCTGGTACGGTTACCCGTTGCGCGTCCCTGGCAGCTGTTGGGAACAGCTGTTTTGAATTTATCCCCATTCCTATACACGCATATTTTATACATTTACTGTATATAGTAGTCCTTTTTTTTACTTTGAGTAAAAAGGGGCCCCCTATTAGTATTGCTCTCATTTTAAACGAACGCAGAGTAATTTTTCAAAATGGATGAAAAAAAAAAAAGGCCTCAAAAAGGGGTTTAATCCCCCCCAAAAAGCGCAAATTTCATGGGAATAGATATTCCGATGATGTTCGAAGCAGTATTGCCTCTACATCGGCGGAAAAGTTGAAATTGAGTAAAGACGACAGTTTCGACGTGTGTTGTGACGATTCTGTCATCTACTGCTTCAATCAATTTATCTTGGTTTTTTCGACACTGCAAATTATTGTCAAGTGCTAGCAGTGCAATCCTGACAACAAATTGCCTAAATACGCCCCAGCGGGGGCGAAATTTAAAAATAAAAATTGGTTTTGGCGGGGGCCAAATATGGTTTAAAAATTCAAAAAAGAAAACAATCCCTATAAAGTAAACCCGTCGTTTTTGGGGAGAATGCGTTTGTTTAGCGTTGGCTTACAACGCATACGTATATTTTGTGGATTGATGGATATGGGAAAGGGCTTGCACATTAATGCTTATTATAATATTGTCCACTCAATATTAGACAGTGTAAGCGCTGTTTCTGATTTAGTAACAAAGAAGGCTGTACGAGAAGAAAAAGAGTTAAATATTCAAGCTATCCGGAGAACGAACCCTCAGTTTCTGGCGACGGTTCCCCGTCAAAAAGAGGATTTTCTTCTCTCCTTGGGATTGTTTCTTTAATTGGAAAATATTCTAATAAAATCTGCAATTTATGGGAAAGGCCCAAGGGCCCCAAAAGCGATGGGTTTCATGCGGAATGAAAATCAAAGGGGAGTGTAAAGCTAATCACGAGGGTAGTGCTGGAAAAATGGACGTGGATGGCATAATTGAAATGTTTCGAAGGCAGTGGAAAAATACGGCGTAAGATACGCATACTACATCGGCGACGGAAACACCAAAACTTTCAAAGGTTTGCTCGAAGCTGCACCTTATGGCGACAATTTTCTGTGAAAAAAGAAAACTTTTAATTCCCAAAAAAAGATTGCACAGAAGAGCAAAGGAAGCTAAAAGCAGCTTACACTTAAAAACAAAGCAAGAAAGCAGCAAGAAGGTGAAAACGGAAAAAAGTAAGTCAAAGTCTAGACGAAAGAGTACCAAGCCAAAAACTGCGGCTTTAACTAATAAACTAATGCAAGATTGATTGTTAAATTATAGCCTTGCTATTGATCGACACCCAGATTCCGTTGAGGAAATGCGCAAATAAATCTGGGCCACGTATTACCACAAAATTTCGACAGATGAAAATACGCAACTCCAATACTGCCCCGAAGGCGCCGATTTGTGGTGTAAGTGGCGTCAACATAAAGCCGCTGGAACTTTGGCTTCATTTTCACATCCGCCTGCTTTTGATGCTGATGTTGCAGGAGTATTAAAGCCGATATATATGAAGAATTATTGCAAGATAATTTACTTGAGCGATACTTAAAAAAAATATATTATAAATCGCAACAATGACAGCTGCTTGTATCTTCAATGAAGGCTAAAACCCAATACTGAAGATATTTGAAGTCATGAGCTGCTGTCTTGGACCAGGAAGCCTGCGCTTCGCTGAAGACTGCGACAACGCGCGCGTACGTCTAGCGGGACAAAGCAGCTCCGAAGCCTCAAAAGAAGCCAGGATAGCCCAAAAAGAATCCAGATCGATCGAAGATCATAACTACGATGAAGCTGTATGCGTCCGGCAACGCTGATTAATTACAAGTGCATGTTTTATTGAAGTTTTCATGTGCGAAAACTTTAAACGCGTTTTTCTCGAAATGACTTTTTTCACCTGGCGTTGGTGGAAAAACAGTTTGACCAATCGGGCTAAAATTCTTACTGCATATTCAGCATATGTATGGCTATCGCCCGAACTAAAGTTATTAAAAAATGTAAATTTTAACTTATGCTTTCGCCCGAATGATGAAAAAAAAAGTGTTTTTCGAACACTTTTGCAAAAAACTACGCTATTTTGTTATTTTGCAATATAAAAGAATAATTCTGGTTCGGGCGATAGCGACACTCCTACAGATTAGGAATCTTTTTAAATTTTTTGTTTCAGATTACCTGGAGAGCGCAAATCATCAACGCCAGCAACATACTTTTTTTTCATGCCTTTACACGATTGTAAATTGTTAAATAAATATACATTTATATGCAACAAAAAAAAATGTTTTCTATCCTATAAGAATGTACCTTTAAGCGAAAAAAATGTTTACGTCGATACATGCAACAGCTTAAAAAAATTATTAAAAATAGCTTATTTTTTGAGCCGTCACAGTAGAATAGCCACACATTAATTATAAGAAAGCGCAGGCCAACTTCGATACATTTTTGTTTTCATAAATTTTTTTCTCCTTTTTAGATGGGATGCATTATTACAAAAAGGAGGAACAAGAAGAGGGCAATTGTTAAAAATTTTTAAACACATTTTTTATAAATTTGTTTTTAACAGCGAAGCGGGCGCCATAATTCACGACCTAGATCTCCGTAAGTGGGCTTTTTAAGCCAATGAAGAAATAAGGTTAACAAATTTCAAAGCATCTCCACATTGGCTATGGAATTTTAAAAAAGTATACAGGATAGTTTCCAGAAAAATTACCAAATTCGTTACCCGTTCATATGGTACAGACACGGCAGAGTTAAATCGCATTTCGTCGGATTTCATACAAAAAGTAAAACCCTATATTGCGAAAGTAAGCCCTAGTAATATATTCAACGCTGATGAAAGTGAAAGATTCAATCTAGAATTACACTCTGGTCGCACGTTAGCTCCACAAAAATCGAAAGCAGTCGAAAGTATTGTTGTGTGTATATTCGCGACAACTCACAGCTATACCATATTTCCCACAATATCCGCGTCTTGACGCTTGTTATCACTGCTATTTATGGTTTTGAAAGAACAAAGTGGTAAATTTGCACCACGGGTGACCGCATCAATTTACGGAGCAGCAAATGTTTATGTAACATCTTCAGCATTCGGTAAACTAACAACAGCATTATTTACGGAATTGTTCACAGAGGTATATATTCCGAATGCTGGACCTCAAACAGTGTTATTGCTAGATTCATGGACTGGTCATGGCCCATCTACCTGAAATCATACATCGGCCGACAAGAACGTAAGCATCCTTACATTACCAAAGAAAACTACTGGCATGATACAACCATCGGACGTCTATAAATTCCGCGGCTGGAAAAATCTTATTAGGAAATTTTCCGGTATGATCCTCTTACACAATTACGATATTAAGTTGCATTACGTAACAATATTATTAAATTACAATCTTTAGTGCATAACCAATTATATGTATTGCGTTAAGTTCTTTATCGGAAATTTCATGAGTAAATTTCCTATCGGGGTAAAAAGGAAGTTGTAACGTGTCGAATTGCACTTTGTAAGCATAATTGAATTTCTTGCCGTCAAAGGTTGTTTTATGTTTACAATAGATGTCGCTACGTTATTTTTTCTTTGCTTCAAAATTTATCATTTCTATTAATGGCATATTGTAACGAGTCAAGTTCTATTTTACCAACATAATTGTAGTTCTTACTATCAAGGGTTGTTTTATGTTTACAATAGATGTCGCTACGTTAATGTTTTTCTAATATACTTCGAATTTATAATTTTTATTATTGACATATTTAACACTCCAGTACCCATTGTCGGTCTCTCAGACCGAAGCAACTATTTTTAATAAATGGGCGAGTAATTTTTTGAACGATTGTTATGTGCCGCCTTGTATCTTCCTAATTTTCCCATTGTCAGCTCAGTGCATTAAATCACCTTGAAGTGAACAGATGTTACTTTTCCAGCTACAATTTCGGCCTCCTAGACCGAAGCAATTAAGTGTGTTTTCATAAGTCTCAAAAAGTGTTTGTGTATAAATTTGAGTTTATAAGGTATTTTGGTTTCTTTTTGTTTTTTTTTTTTGCTACTGTAAGTTATTTGTAGTCATCATGGGTGATTATAAAATAGAGCAAGCTCGGTTGACCCGATTGATGGAGGAATGTTTGGCTGAAGACCAACAAGAAACTCTGTTTGGTGAAGAAGCTAATGACAGTTCAGACAGCGATGAAGAAGATATCCTCGAACAAAGTAATCAAGATAGTGAATCTGAGCAAGAAGTCTCTGATTCTGAAATTTGGACGATATTGATGTAAACGTAGATAAGCCATATTTTTTAGGTAAAGATAAAATTACCAAATGGCTAAAATACGTGCCATCTCAGAAAATAAAATTGTGCGTCTTCCAATGTCAAGATTACCGACCAGAAATATGAAAAACCCTCTTGAAATTTTGAACTATTATTTCTCAGACGAATTGTTGGACATTATTGTTGTCAACACAAACAATTTCATAAATTCTGTAGCAGGAAGGTATTCAAGAAAAAGTAATGTCAGACCTGCCGACAAATTGGAAATTCAAGCTTTTTTGGGACTATTATATTTTGCAGTAGTTCTAAAGGCAAACCGGCAGGAGTAGAAATATTTCGTTTAATAATGTCTCTGAATCCCTTTAGATTTCTACTCTGTTGTATCAGATTTGACGATAAAAATACAAATTACAAAATCTGCCATAAGTAATGACTACGCATACAAGAAATATGCAAAATAGAAATTAAAGCAAGTGTCGGCCAGACAACAACAGGCAGATGCTTCTATTGCATAACAAAAGCTAACCTAAAAACAAGATTCAAGTGCAAAAAGTGTGAACATTTCATGTGCCTAACGCATATAAGTGTGGTATGTTGATGATGACTGCGTGTCACAAAACTAATTTGATGAAAATTTTTGAGAATATATGTACTTCTTTATTTTTTTTCTTAATAAATATTTATGTTTTGCATTTTTTAAATAAAAAATATAACCAAAACAGTGAATTTGGCCGAATTAGAGCATTAAGTATGTAAAAAAAAAAAATTATATGTCGGTCTGTGAGACCGAAGTGGGTAACGATATTCCAGAAGTTCTAGCGGGTACTGTAGGGTTAATGTCTGGTTTATTTACCCCCGGTAGTTTCAATTATAAAGGTTGGTTATTGAACAATGTTCATCACTCGTTTCTTTCTCTTTATTTTTTTTTGTTTTGGTTCTTCTTTTGTAACTAAATTTCATCATTGCAATAGAATGCACGATGTTCGTTGATTAGTAATTAACACCGCCCTTTCTAGTGTCGACCGTGAACCAAGAAGGTACGTTTGCGAAAATCTGCTGTGGCGGTTAGCCTCTACGCGAGTAGGATTTAAAAGACTTTCACAGTTACTAAGTACTGTGGTTGGTTCTAATTCGTTTTTTTATTACCATCACCGACATTGACGGATATGTTTAATTATTTTTTACAACGGCACGCCGCACAGTGACCGAAAATGCGAATTTAAGGGGGCATTTTGAAGCATTTGAAGTAAGCGTGACTTTTGTAAAATTAATAATGTCAGCACTGATAACTATTGTTATCTGAAGTCACCAAGAGTATGGAGATCTTCTATATGTTGTTTTTCCCAGATTTTGCGAGTGTTATGTTCGTGAAAATAACGGCATTCTTTGTGTCTTGCTTCTGGATTGGAAGCAAAACGGTATCCATCACGTCAGCACCATGTATCGGCGAAAGCAATGCATTGATGCCGCTTACTACAGACCAAGCCTGACCTATTAATCTTAGCTTCACGTATTACTTTCTTCAGGACACAATTAAACAGGATTAGTGCTAATGGATCACCTTGCCGTAATCCTTCACTTTAAATTCTTCCGTTACTTTTCCTTTTATTCTTACTCTATTTACTGTTTCATCTAATGTTACCCTTATCATACTCACAAGTTTCTTGCTTACTCCCAACTCCTTTAGCGCTTTGTGATCTTTTAAGTTTATCATAAGCTTGTTTGAAATCGACGAAGATTACACAGGTATCTTTATTGTGTTGGTAATTTTTTGCTTGGATCTCCCTTAGTGTGAATATCTGGTCAATGACTGACCGTTCTTTCCTGAACCCACCCTGATAATCTCCTAGCTCCTTTTCCATTTTTAATGTTAACTTATTCTTTATATGTATTGCAAGTATCTTGTAAGCAACGTTAAGCAGAGCTATTCCTCTGTAATTTGTTAGTTCCATTTCGTCACCTTTCTGGTGCAGTGGATGCAATATTGCTTCATTAAAAGCATTCGGCGTTCTTTCTTGAACCCATATTTCCTGTATGAGATTTTGTAGACATCGAGCTACTTCCTCTCCTCCATATTTAAACATTTCTGCATTTATTTCGTCACTTCCGGGGCTTTTATTGCTTTTGAGGTTCTTAATTATACCTTCCACTTCTTTTAAGGTAGGTGCTTCTTCACCGCCTTCTTCTCCTTCTGTTTGATTCTGCGTATCAGCTCCTTCTCCTTCGTCAATGATTCCGCCAGTCTCTTCTTCTCCGTTTAATAACTCTTCAAAATATTTTTTCCATAGGTCTAAAATTTTGTCTTGTTCTCCTATAATTTCTCCATTTGTGTTTTTATAGAAAACTACTTCAGGTTGAAACCCCACAATTTCCCTTCTCAGCCCTCTATAGAGCTTCCTTACTTCATTTTTTTTAATTCTCCTCTGTTTCTTTAATTTTGTTTTCATTATATTTTCTTTTCTTTTCCCTCCGAGTTTTCTTTGCACTTCTTCCTTTGGTCCTCATATTCCTTCCTTGCCCTTTCGGTTTCTTTCTTAATCATATCCATTCTTAGTTTTCTTCTTTTATTAACCTCCATCGCGCATTTTTTATCGAACCATTTTTTCTTATTATTTGCGTTCCTATCTTCTAAACAATTTGTTGATCTTTTCATTCTCTCACGTATCTTCTTCTATAATATCTCTATGTCCTCAGTTTTATTAAGGGCATTTAGAGTTTCATTCAGATTTTCTTGATATCTTATTTTTAGCGCTTCCTTCTCAAATTTGTATGTCCTTCTACGTTTTGTTCTTTCCTTATTTAAGTTCATTATTACAGTGCCCTCCAGGTCTCTTTGTGAACTTCTTTTCTCTAGAAATACGTACTTTTGATCAGCATACCTTTTGCTTTGGCAAAATCAATCAATAACTGATTTTCATTTGTATTTGCGTGTTTACTAAATTTTCCTATCGTAGGCCGAAAAATACTTTCTCTGCCTATTTTAGCATTAGCATCGCCCAAAATTATCTTTATATCACATTTCGATATTTGCTCATACACTTTATCCAATCTCTCATAAACTTCTCTTTTCCCTCAATATTTGTTTCTTTCGTTGGCGCATGTGTATTAATAAAAGTAAGTACTAATATTTACCCTTAATCTCAAAAAACCTAGCTTATTCGATATTGGTTTGAATTCCATTATACTCGACTTTAGCTCTTTGTTTACCATAAAGCCTACTTCTGGCGTTCTATCCTCTTCGCCGCTATTGGCGAATATAAAGCTACCAAGTTCTATTACTTCGTTCTCTTCCTGTTTGGTTTCTTGCAACGCTACCAGTTCATGTTTATACTTATCCAAATGCATAACCAAATTATACAATTTTCCTTCTGAGTATGTACCCCTGACATTCCATGTTCCGGCCCTTAAATACCTATCAGTAAGATTCTTATTTTCCTTCTTATGAGAACTTGGTTGGTACATAGTATTGGTTTCTTTTTATTTTTTCCATATTCTTTGTCTGGTTTGTCATCAGTAGTACCTTCTCTTTATCCTCATCTAGTTTTTTGAGCTCTGTATTACTAAATTTCCTTCACTATATCCCATCTCCATACCACTCCTTCAATCGTTAGTTTACTATAACCCACTTTAACATTTTTCCCATTGTTCTTTTCTTCATATGCCTTTCTGCTTATTTCCTTTCGCATTTCTCTTTCTTTTTTCGTTAAATCATGGTTAATGTAAATTTTCTTGTCTTTTATTTCCTTTAATTTCCATTTGTTCTTCATAATCTTCTCTTACCTTCTTGATTCACTAGTTCCATTAAAAGAACCTTTGTACCATACATATTAACTGCTTTGGTTCGTATTTCTACTTCCAGTTGTTTTTTAATAAATTTCACCGCCTCCACTTTCAACTTATTCACATCTTTCTCATTTATATCCGCCCCAGTAATTACTATATTATTAATTCTTTTTTGTTTTTCCATCCATTCAACACTATTTCTTATTTCTCCCAATTCTTGTCTAATTTCCTGATTTTCTTTTTTGAGGTTCCCATTTTCCCCTTTTAGTATTTCATTTTCATTTCTTAATCTTTTAATTTCATCATTGAATAGCTTTTGTTCTGTTTTAATTGATTAAATTTCAACTTTAAGATCTTTCAGGATGCCCAGGACTTTATTAACGTTTCCTTCCTCATTTAGGGAACTTTTCGCCGCTTATCTCTACGGCATGCTTTCCCTTTCGATAGCCATTCATCGGTCGAGTATTCCTCACTATCACCCATTTTGTTTGAGTTTATTTCGTGTTATAGGTACTCAGTACGGTCCTGTTGTTTATCCCCCAGCTGTTCTTATTTGTAGATCGTACCGCACGCTAAACTCGGCTCATTGTACTTACTGAGGTTGATTTTATTCACTGTTTATTTCTCGTTTCACCATTAATATTTCGTAAATTATTCACTAGTTAACTCTAAGTATTATGTCACATCCACTAATCACTCTCTGTGTAAATTATATACTGGAGATATTAAATATTTTTGGGATTATTTCGGAGCACTAACAACACACAACCACACAGGGTTGCAAGGATTTAAATCAATTGATTTTTATCACGATTTAAATCACGATTTAAATCACTTGATTTTTTTTATTTAAATCATGATTAAAATCAAAAATAAATATTATGAAAGAATTAATTTGGGGTATGAAAAAAAATCGAAACAAAAATAAATTACGTTAGTATAGTAAACTAATTTATTACAAGAACACATAGATAGAAGTATTATTGCAGAAAATATTCAAAACAAAAAACAAATTTAATTGTAATATTTGTAAAGAAACACTAGTTTGGCAGCTTTTTCAGTACCTAATCGATTGCGAAGTTTAGAGTGCACTAAACCAAATGTTGAGAATATCCTCTCTACTGATGCAGACGAAGCAGCTGCACAGAGCAGTTGTGTAATTATGGGAAGTTCTTTTTCAATAATATCTACGTTTCGTTGTGATTTCCACCAGTCAATAGATTTTACGCTTTTCAAGATATCATCTTGAAACATAATATCATTAAAAGGCTCTGATTTGGCAAGAACTTGATAAGGGTTTAAAAACTGAAACTTTTTTA
>JAROYF020000037.1:385342-430149 GCA_029619325.2 Dynastes grantii | reverse complement strand
TCCCCAGCGTACCAATCCCAGAAACCATAGAATATTTAGTTGAACTCTTAAAACTTAACGACATTGACGACGTCAAAATCGCGGAATACAAAAGACTAACTTCTCTGTGCATGAACCAAAACCGTTTTCAAATAGGGAGCAAATATTATGAACAATTGGAGGGTACGGCGATGGGTAATCCACTGTCCCCGTTCATAGCCAACTTGTTTATGAGTAAATTTGAAACGTGTTTGAAAAAGGACACGTGTATTTCCCTAGAATTTGGCTTAGATATGTAGATGATATTTTCGCGGTTTTTGACACTAAGGAAAGTAACATCCCGGATTTCCTCGCGACACTCAACTCAAAATTCGGATCCATTAAATTTACAGTAGAAGAAGAAGTGAACAATCAACCCCCATTTCTAGATAGCCTAGTAATTAGAAACAATAATAAACTAGAAATAGACATCTATAGAAAAGAAACAAGCACTAATAGATTCATTATGACCGATTCGAACCACTGCGAACAACATAAAATGGCCGCGATTAGTTTCTTAATTAATAGACTAGTGAAATTTCCCTTAAACCAAAATAGGTACAATAGAGAGCTTAAATTCATAAAAAATGTGGCTATTTATAATGGTTACTCGTCTATAGATGTCGACCGCATCCTTAAGAAAGTCCAACATAGGCATTATGTAAGAAATTCTACGACCTTGATATCGGTAGAAACGCGCGACAAGAAATTTGTGAAACTCCCCTTCCATAGAATATCGAAAGGAGTCAGTAAAGTTTTTAGGGGACAAGACATGAACGTATGTTTTAGTTCACGAAATACACTTAAGAACCTTCTTGGTAATCCAAAAGACAAACCGGACATGAAAGAAAGGTCGGGAATTTATAAAACGACTGTGATAAAGCCTATATTGGACAAACGAAACGAGCGATAGGTATTAGATTTAATGAACACATGAGATGCTATAGATTCGGTCGAACAGGAGCGTCAAGTGTAGCTGACCATATGAATAACACAGGACATGTAATCAAATTGGAAAATCTCAAATTAATTAAAAACGTAACTTCACCTCGGGAATTGGACGCATTTGAGACAATGTACCTTAAGAAAGAGATGGAACATTCGCAGGTCATGAACAAGGAGAAGGCTCCACTTCATTTCTCTTGCTTGTTTGATTTATTAGGGTAAAAGAACTTTTCAGTTTACACTTGACGAAGACCGAGTCTCGGTGTTCTGCAATTTATGTTGATTTGTTTAGTATCCTTAGAGTGCGTAGATAGAGAATTAGCGGGAAGTAACCTTCCTTTCGTCTCGCTCTTTTCTACGAGGGCGGGATAAAACCCTTGGCCGTTTCACATATACCCAGCATGTTAGAGTTAAGCGATAGAAAAGTAGGTATTTGGAAATAGATATACACAGTTACATGTTTAGACACATTTGTACATATATACCCTTCTTTTTCCTCGAGAGGAGGATAGACATGCATGGTAGAATTAAAGTAAAAGTTTTTAGTTTTTTCGTTCAGATTTATTCGGTAACCCGGTTGAAAATGGGGGCCCAGTGAGCCTTTGAAACAGCTGTTCCGAATTAATTAATAACATTTTGCGTGGTGAGGAGTGTGCCGATACTCTCTGTTGTTTGTCATACTACCCCACAGTCCTTGCTATCATTATTAAGTTTGAACCTTCATTTATTGGACTTTTTTCCGCCGATTGACCACTGTGCTCCGTTGGCGCAGGCGTAGTCCCTAAGATTATTTTAAAAAGGAGATCCTAAGTCCTGCCCTGCGTTTTAGTACCAATATGAATGGAAAATTAGTGCTAGGTGTACTGGATACTGCGTCAGCTAAAACTAAATAGATAGATTGATACTAGGGCATGTCTCTCAAGTAAATAAAACTTGCGTTAAAATCATGCTGCAGAATAACTTACAAAATTTAGCTATACCCTTGGATACATACTATAAAGACGGTATAATTATGAAAATTGAACAGTTCTTAATTTATTAAATTATTTATTTAAAGGCTCACATATATCAATATATGTCTATAAGAAAGAACACGAAGCAGTAGCACCAGCTGATAGCTTAACGAACGATGTTGTTGTTCATAACGTGCTATACAAGTAGGACCTAAACAGGGCAGGTGGATCAAATTTGCTGGCAGTTCCACAAGATCTACGCGGTGAAATCCTATTTTCTCACAATAATGAGCCACTTGCTTCATCTAAGTTACACACGTACGCTAGACAAAATTCAAAAGCGATATTTTTGGTGCGGATTAGTCAAAGCTGTCAGAAGACACGTTCAAGGTTATCAAGACTGCCAGGCGCACAGAGGTCCGACAAACGTTAAGCCAGCGGGATATCTTCACCTTATTCCTGTTGGAACTCCCTTCAGGATGGTAGGTATCCATCCTTTGGGACCGTTTAGAAGATCTAGCTCGGGAAAGACGATGGTAGTTGTAGCTACTGATTACGCCACCCGATGGGCAGAAACCAAAGCTCTCCCTAACGGGAAGGCGGGGGCAGTAGCGAAGTTTCTAATGGAGAAACAAATTTTGAGTGATAGAGGTGCAGTCTTCCAATCGCAATTAGTGATTGAACTTTTAAAATTGATGGGGACTAACAGCGTCTTTACTCCTGGCTACAAGCCCTCTACCAACGGTTTAACAGAGCGCTTAAATAAAACAATCGTTGACTTGGTCAGCAAATATGTAAGCACATCCCAAAAAGACTGGGTTTTATTTTTACCGCACCTAACCTTCGCTTATAATTCGAGTCAGCAAGAAAGCAATAAATTTAGCCCATTTCAGTTAGTGTATGGGCGCGAGCCGATACTAATTAATGACTGAATTAAACAACGAATTTGCGTTACAAACAAGAGAACGTATTACCGACATTCGTAAAACCGCGCGTGCAAATATCTCGCGACAACAGCAACGAGATAAAAGGCGCTATGACGAAAAACAGAGGGGTGCACATTTTGATGTGGACGCCCATGTAAAGCCCAGCAACCAAAATACTTCGGTCCCTACATAATCGTTCAGAAACGAAACGACTTAAATTATGTAGTTAAGCCATTGCATGGGTCTAAAAAGAACGAGAACACCGTGCATGTGTCGCGATTAGCGCCTTACTATGAGCCCTGGGTTCCGTCATCTATTGATTAACTTTAACATGGTCGGTTTTGGAATATTTTTGGTTGTGCTAGGGAATGCGTGGGCCACTCTTAGGAACCTACCAGTCACTATACAACCACTGAGTAATATCTCGACAGACTTCTGTCACACAAAACACCATTCATGTTCAATACAACGAACAAATGTTAAGCAACAGCTTAAATAAATTACAGCGTAATCTTAATACACAATATAATGACTTACTCTAACATGCAGCCTTCGAGTCCCATACGGACGTTATTTCTCTTTTAATACATTTATACAATTCAGACATAAACAATCTAGTAAATGCAATAGTAACCGCTAAACTAGGTCTAGTGCATTCATATCTTATAACCCCTGATACAATCGTAAACGAACTTAGGACAGTAATTGGACGAACTCCCCCTGGTACATCGTTCCCCGTAGAGCGTACGAGCAACGTTTCTTCCCATGTTCTATTAGACATTTCCTCCATTAAGGTGCTATTAAAATATCCTTACTTAATTTACAGTGTATCGGTTCCTCTAGTGGATACCGATCCCTATGAACTGATTAAATGCCTAGGGGATGTACGTTTGACCAACGTACATAATTGGAAGATTTGCAACGGACCAGGCGAACCCCGATCTGCATACACTTAGGAAAAGGTCACAAGCGAGAAGCATGTAATACTTTATTCAATTCCATTTTAAAATTTCTTAGAAAATTTTGTTTAGTGAACTTTCCTAAGCGTGAATTTAAAGATGATACTAAGACAAAAATTGAAAGTAAGGAGCAAGTACGAGCAAATACTTTTAGTTAATCATTGTAAAATTAGTAATAAGATAGGAGGGAATTATTTTATTTGTAACAACATCTGTCCTGTTCAAATTTGCAAAATGAAGAAACAATCGCATTTATCCTCACTTGTTTTGCATCACTACTAGAGATGTTTTGGAACAGTATACTTGTAAGATATTAGTTTTTGGATGGCCAGGTTTCTCGTATGTATAGAAATTAATGTTATTTTTATTTGTTCACCGTTTCTCTATCTGCTATTGATTATTACTTTGTTCGTGCACTTATATCAATCAATGTACATCGAGACAAGCGGAATAGTGCATATGGGCCAGAAGTATCGACATGGACATCTTCAGTTCCTCGAACAAGATGGCCGATCAACCGAGCTTGTAGTAACTAAAAAAGGGGCAGCAAGGACTTTCACATCAAAAAGAGCCTTGGTCCTTTGGTATCACCCACGCTGATAATATCCATCACAACAACCAGGCAGTTGTGGTGTGTATACGCTACTAACACCTACGCCTAAACCGAAATTATAAGTGGAACTGGTCACCGTCGATTCTGACTCAACATCACCAAGTGGTTCACCTATTTACCCCAGTACGCTGGCCTCAAGGAAGGGCTGCTCACCAAGGTCACTACCCACACCGTTTCGTATACATTGTTTTAAACAGTGTAATCACAAGGTAATAAATGTTATCTCTTTATTTTTTTCTTATTGTTGTGTAGATTTTTTGATGTTGTTTGTTTTTGTATTCATTTTATTCACATACATTCATGGTATTTCCCCGGTTAATTTAAATTTAGATAAATATGCCGGTGACATATTTTGCTGGACGAAAATGCCACGAAGGGATTAGGTTAAGTAGATATTTAGTTATTAAAAGAAGCTGACCAATTTATACCAACTAAGCATTAATAAGTAGGGCATTAGGTGGGGCTACGGTTGGTATAAATTGGGACAATGGTGTAGTGGTGAGTTAGTTAGTACTTAGAGTAAGAAGAGAGATTGCACCCAAACAAGAGCATAAAGAGTAATCGTGGTAAGTGGAATTATTACTTTCATATATCATCTGAACACTCCCAGTCAAGCCCGTGACATTATAACAATACGTCTACAATAAAATATACTGGGTGTTTTATTTAAAATAACGTACTAAGTAAAAGATTCAATGTTGATTAACAGCTTTATTATTTACTTCTACACGTTACATGTTCAGTACCAGCACACCACCTTCTGTTTTGTGTGTTGCCTAACTACAATGCTACATACATATACAACATCCCTCCTTCCTAAACTAAAGAGATATACTTTACGTGGCAATCTAATACATATAATAATATTTAAACCTGCTTGGTTTAATAACCTCTCTTCTAGACTTTACCTCTAACCTATTCTCGTTATTAGTGTAACTATTACCAGCAATCTTCTCATGTTAATTCATGGCTGGTGGTTCACTAGTACAAACATCTTGAGTTTTACCTTCACAAACATTATCATTGTCCACATTACTAGTCACCTTATTACTGGCTAGATTTTGTTTAACAATAACACCAGGGCTTTTTTAATGTCTTATAAAACTAGAATTCCTATGATAAACTGAGCCCCGTTCATTTTGAACAACATATGATCTTGGATTTGTATCTATCTCAACTATTTTCCCCTCAACCCAAGTATTTTGTTTTTGCATTTTAAATCTTACATCATCATTTACATTAAACTTAGGCCTATTCTGCGCTGATCTATCATAATACTGTTTTGTTTCAAATTGTTTTCTACGTTTTCCTTCAACTTTAGAAGGTTTTCCAATTTAGGTAGGTTAGTTCGCAATAAACGACTATTTAGTAACTCTGCAGGTGACATTTAACCCAGTCAGTGGTGTAACTCTATATTTTAACAATGCATAAAATAACTCATCTTCATTTTTGCATTTTCTCAATATTTGCTTGCAAATATATATAGCTTTCTCAGCCAGTCCATTACATTATGGATACCTCGGACTGGTAAATATGTTTTTAATACCGTATTTATTATAAAACTGCATAAACTTATGACTATTATACGAAACGATATTTGAAATAAACTTAGAAGGTAAACCATGACTTGCAAAAATATTTTTTAGTAGTAGTAGTAATAGTAGTTTATTGTGCCATCAATTTGACATGGTCTGTCAATAGATATAATTTTATACATAGATGTATGTGTGTGTTTATCTATATAGTAGGTACGTATGCCTATATTAAAACATTTTATAAAGAAAATAATTGTGAAAATAAACAACAAACGAAAAAACATTAACGGCAAACAAGACATTCAAGTTGTATAGATAAAATCATAAATAAAAAATATAGATAAAATAACATTGTAAATAAAGTTGTAAATAAACGCTGTATTTTTTAAAAAGACCAAGGACATGAATTCACGATATTGTAAAAAACTTTTTTGTGTAAGAGTTCTTTTACACTGCCGGAAAACTTCTTTAAGTTCATTCCCTTGATGCTTTCGGGAAGATGGATATGGACCCCAGTAGTCAAGCGATTGTTGCGTACCGGAAAGTCTGTGCATGGAATCGCTAAAGCGTCCTTCCCCCTAGTTTGATAGTTGTGGAAATTTTGAGTGTGTACTGAAATTTGATAAGTTCTTATGTGTAACCTCACACATGCTAGGATGTATACACTCGCGATGGAAAGTACGCCCGCGAAAAAAGAATCACGACAACTATCTTTTGTTGTAAATCAACTTTAATAGCGCGTTTTTGAAGGAGAAAGACATGATCAGCGTCTGTCGACGTGCCCCAGACCAGGATCCCATATGTAGCTATGCTATGGAAGTTTGCGTAATAGGTTGTTTTAGCCGCGTTAAACGTTGAGACTGACTTAATCCTTCTAATTGTATAAATTGAAATTAATTTATTGCATTTGCCAATAGGGTAGCTCAACCCAGTTTCGGGTCTAAAAACCCGAAAACAAAATTTCCCTTCGTAACCAGAGAAGGAAAAGAGTTTGTGTTTTGTTTTCATTTATTTTAAATTTGTTGGCCTTAAGCCATATTTCTGTCAATGAAGTAGCTGACTTTTTCCTATACTTCATTTCTTCATCGTTGGCCGTTACTAAAAGCGAAGTGTCGTCGGCGTACAAAACAATCTTATTCTCTCCTATGTTGTCCGGCAGATCATTAAGGTATATGATGAACATAACCGGACCGACAATCGGCCTTTGGCAACCCCAGGACATATGCCCACAGAAGGCAGTGATTGTTCCACAGCACTACATATTTCCTTTCCTCTAGATACGATTGTATCAAATTCCAGAAAATACCTCTGATACCGTAGCAAGCGCTCCGCCCAATTACCTTTTGTAATTGTAGGCTTACTTAATGTATTTTTTTAGTGTTATTACTGTTGTATTTGTGTTTGTATTGTGTGTGTCTTTGGACCATTTCCTATACTTTTTGTAAGTCGTTGGAAATAAATTATTATTAAAAAAAAATATATATATAATTTTTGTAGTAATATGTCATGCAGAACAGTATCGAAAGCTTTACTGAGATCACACAGTATTAATTCTGCTCTTTTTTTGTCATCTCGGGCTACAAGATATTCCCCACAAGGTAATCGCTGTTAATAGTAGCCCTTCCTGGCCTGTATCCATGATGTGCGTTAGTTAAGAGTTCATTCTTTTAAAAAAACGATAATATTCTTTCCCTCATGGTGCATTCAAACACTTTCGATATTACAGGCAGTAAAGAGAGGGTCTGTAGTTTTTTATTGTTCCTTTCTCCATTTTATAGATGGGAATAATTTTAGCTAACTTTAGCTCCTTGGGAATATTCCTTGTTAATACATGCATTACATACTTTAAAAGGCGCAGATATTTCAATAGCTACCTGCTTCAATACCCCAACATCGAAATCATATACTTTCCCCGTTCTTTTGTTTTAGGTTGTAGAAAATGTGTTGAATCACCGATAGAAACCCGGGTTTAAAAAAAAACAAAATTATGAGAACTCTTAGCTACGTTTTTTTAGAAAAAAATTGTAGCTTGGACTATTTACATCGTCATTAACTCTGGTATTTCCGATACTACAAAAAAATCCTAAATATATCGGCGTGAAAAATTTTTTGTGGTATCTACTGCTTTATGTTTCCTACCAGATTCCCCATTTATTACTTGCCAGACAGCTCCGTTGATTTTCACATTAAAATGATCTGCTCAATATGTTTTTGTTTGGTTTTGTTTATTAATTCTATATAATAGCTTTTAAAGTCTTTATATGCTTGATATGCCTCAGAGTCGTTTCTCACTTTGGCAATGGTATACATAGCGTCTAACTTGTTCAACAAAAATGCGTTTCTCTTTTTCAGGAAAGCACAGATAGTACATTTCCAATACAACCTTATGGAAGTTGTTAAATTGTTGTTGTGCGCCATTTATGATGTCCCTCCACCTATAGGTAAGTAACATTTTTGAATGTTTCAATACCGTTTTCGTTTATATCTCGAGTTTTGATTACTTTATATTTATTTTTAGGTACAGACAAGTTGAAAGGTTTATTATGTCTGGATTATTTGTAAATATATTGTCTATAGAACTTTTTGTTTTTGCGTTTCTACCTATCCTAGAGTAATACTTTAAGGCAAAAAACAAATGAAAGGTTCAGACTTAAGAATCTCTGCTCTTTTTTGCTCTCTTTCAGAAGTTAACATTAAAATCACCTGCTAGGTATAAAGTAGCAGTTTGGAAGGAATCTGAAATATTCGTTAATACCGTATTTAATACATCTAGGAAAATATTTACGTCTCCAGATGGTGGTCTGTATATGGCTATTACGACACTATTTGTTTCGTTTAGTTGTACTCCAGCAATTTCGATATTTCCTTCATTAAAGAAGTTGCTTATATGTGACAGTTCGCTTATGTCATAGCTCTCACGCACCAATATCTGCGCCCCCCCCCCGTCATCGGTTTGTCCTTCCGTGGCAACCACCAATTTTATAATTTGTAATATGCAGTGCCTTTGTTATGTTTGCGTTCAGCCAATGTTCGGTGATACATGCGATATCAATTTGATTAACTGCTAGAAATAATTCCAGCTGGTCTTCTTTTTTATTTACAGATTGTATATTTAGATTTAATATTTTAAAAATGTTACGGTCATTTACTTCTCTTCGTTTTTCGCACCTTCGCGTCGAAAATTCATCTTTGAATTTAGGAACCGGGAACGACGCACTGCTGCTCCTACTGGCCATATATTCGGATCATATACTTGCGATACGAACTTAATCGGAAATGACACGCGGAAAGATGCGCTAATATTTGTCCTCTTTAGTTCAACACATTTAAAAGGAATTCCACCGGCCGTAACTTTAAGATGTTCTAATACTTGAATGGCCGTCGTTTCATTATTAAGTCTGTAAAGATGCAAATGTCCCTTTCTAGCGATACTTTTAATAGTAGACTCATGCTGTCCAATTACTATATTACTATTACGTCGATTTGCTACCGTATCAACTTTATTTACGTTCTCATTGACGATATTATTTTAATTTTTTCCCTTCTTTCGATTTGAAAGCCATTGACCCACTGTTTTTAAATGTTGGAGAAGAAACTGTTGTATTCTTTTTCTGTTTCGTATTTTTGTAAATTTTTTGTTCTATGATTTTGAGTTTCTGCTATCGTTTGAATCGTCAAGATTTTCTCGGACATATCTTGGATTACCGTTAATATTAGTTAAAAGTTTTATCAATTCGATGTTTGACTGTTTCAGTATTTTGACTTCTGTTTCTAGAGATTTTATTTTGTTTATTACTTCGTCAGTGTGCTGCTTTTGCATTTTTAATAACTTATAAATTTATCGCTTTGAAAAACACTCACTACGACTTCTAGTAAATCTTCAGTATTTAATGCACTACGCGTCTTCATCTTATTTTTGTTTTCACTATTCATGTTAATAAACAGATTATATTGTTAAAGTATTCAAGAACGAGCCACACGTGTCCGTCGCGCCCGACTCAAGTCTGTGTTGTTGTAAGATAAGTAAGTAAGTGAGTTATTATTTCATCAGCTGATTTATCTTTTAATTTAACAAGTTCAATCCAATTACTATAATAGTCAACAAGTACCATATACGAATTTGCTGCAAACTCTAGAATATCTGAAGGGTACTGTCGGAATCCCATGAGGAATAAGCGATTCTTTTACATACTTCTCGCAAATTTTACATTTTGACACAAAATTTTCAATATCTACTGTCATACCCCTCCAATAAAATAACTTTCTCGCTCTATTTCTAGTTTCTTCAATACCAAAATGAGTCTTATGTAGCTGTTGTAAAATATGTAATCGTAATTCTTTTGGAACACAGATTCTACCATTAAAAAATACAATCCCATTCTTTACAGTTAAATCATTTTGCATTTTACTATATTGTACCAATTCTTGTATACTTAATAGACTTCTATCCTCCAAACGACTTTCTGTGTTAATAGGTCTGCAATATACATTTTAGAACCTGGCAAATATTCAATATTAAAAGTATATTTTAATACCTTAAGACGCATACGTTGTAGCTTAGCAGTAACACTGTTTATACTTTTTTGTTAATGGCTTATGATCTGAGTGGACGGTTATGTTTCTACCGTATACAAATTGGTGAAACTTGCTTAAACTAAAACATACAGCTAAGTATTCCTTCTTTATTTGTGCATATCGAACCTCTACTTATAAATGGTACTTTTAAATTACTAATAACATCTTTTACTTTGTCTAATGCTTTTTGTATGTTCCTCAGTCCACATAAATTCCACACTATTTTTTACTAATTGTCTCAAAGGCGCCACTAATTCTGATAACTTTGCTATGTATTTAATTAAATAATTTACCATACCCAAGACTCTTAATAACTCGATTTTATGATTAGGTTTTTCTAGTGCTAATATTGCTTCGGTGTAATTATCATCAGGTCTTACAAGGGAACACAGGGAAGTGTCCCTCACCGATTTAAATGAAACTTGGTGAGTTTGCAGACTGATGCAGTGTAAGAACAACGGTAACTTTCATAGATGCTAAATCGCCCGTTTTCGGGGACGGGGCGGCCTACAGCCACTACCTTTCGCTATTTGCTTTAATATCTCCAAAACTATAAGACATATCAAAAAAAAGTTAAGACAAATGTATAACTGTTTTATGAGTACTAAAGGATAACGACAATAGTTTGCCTGTCATAGTTCTTGTTTTCCAGAAACAACCCCCACCCCCGTATTTTTTTTTAAATTTTAAAATTTTTATTTGCTGGAAAAATACACAAAGTTATGCAGAATTCACCCATATATATTAAACATGCTATAAAATAACTCAATTAAAAAAAAACAATAACATACGAATTGAATAGGTATACCTCCGTATGTAGGTATATATGTAAATAATATTACTTATTGTTATTGATGTGAACAAATCGTAGAGATACTTATCTAAAGTATCTGTCTAAATATCTTTAATACTTTTTAGATCATTTATACCTTGCAGGTTTGCCACAAATACTGCATAGTGGTGTACTTTGTAAATCCTTCGAGAAGCGAATCGGACAGGATTCTCAAAACTTCGTAGCCGATCTTCGATGTATCCACTTTTTACCACGCATACTTAAATAGATTGAAGAACTTGGCGATGATAATTGATTATGTGTCAAAGATTGTAACTGGATAATAGTGTTTCTTTGATGTAGAGTTAAATCGTATCCCATAAGCAGTACATCATCTGAAAAAGTCCTAACAACATTTTTCCATATTCTAAAACCGTAGACGACTAGAGGCTGTACCATTGAAGTTGTTTCTTAGGTATTGTAAAAATATCGACTTTTTTGTTCGTTGGTACTAATTGTAAATTGCTCACTTCTTTAGGACAATGCCCACTCCACGAATCCAATAACAAGACACTTTCAGCGTTAGTATTTGGTAAGAAAACATCTGTAAACCAATATTTAAAATGCTACGAGGTCAGTTTCCCTGATGTTGATGCAGATATATACACGTTAATAGACCTAAAAAGTGTTTTTTGTACGTTCGGTCCAAATTGACCTGTTGTTTCTTTTAACACAAGAAAGAGGGGGGATAATAGTCGTCTATTTGACGAAATGACGCATGATTGTGTAACTATGTGTAATAGATGATAATGATTGCAGGACCGCTTCCACTGTTTTTGTTCCAATGACGGTCAAGCTTCGACCGGAATGTATCTCTAAATTAAAGCTACTCTCGTCTGCATTGTAAACGTTGTCTTGTCCAACAACGCTAATTTTAGGTTTAATTTCATTAACAAATCGCTCGGCTGTGGATCGTAATTCATCAACATCGCTATGAGTGGATCGTGTGATAAACTTTGTTATTTTACGAGAAACAATTCTATGTGCTTTTTTGAAATGCCATATCCACCAATGACTAGCTTTAAATGAATGATACTCTATTTCATCTTTTGCCTGTAGCGCCCATCTGCGAAGATCTATGTCGTGGATAATATTTCCGCTTTTAGCGCTTCCTTAAATCTTATCAGAACATATTCTGTAGCGTATGTACTTTTGTCCCTGTTGGTGCCACCCCGGTCAACACTTGCTTCCCATTTCTGAAGTTGCCTACTTGATTTTACCTGGAACAAATGGACGCCAAAGATACAAATGCTATTATTAGTATTGATGTATCAAACTGTACAAGATGTCTTTATGTACTAGTTTTAGAAACTTTCCCTTACGTATTTAAATGTTTAGATAGAATAAGAAATTTACGTATTATATTACTTTTCTAAATCGATTTTGGACAGATTCTAACGAACGTCGTTTCGCTTTTCCACTTTTCCAAAACTCAACGGCTCGCGTTTTATATTCAATATCAATTGAACTACCTCCTTTTTGGGGTACACAGTCTTCATGTTCATAATCTTCATCATATTCACTTCTTGGTTCAACGAATTGCGGTTCCTGTGGACCAGCCAAGTCTTCAAATTCCAGCGCTACATCTGCCTCAAATGCAAAAGATGCCTCTTCTTGAACTCTCACAATGATATCCGTTATAGCTTCGTGTAACTCTTGTTCTTCACGTGTTATAGGTGTATCAGCGATATTTGCAACAAGGAATGTTGTACGTAGCAAATTCAGTACATTAGCAACGTTGATTCTCATGACTTCAAGAAACACTTTTCGACAGCCTAATTGCGAAACGTACTCGTCCTCAATAAACTGAAGACTGCAAGTACTAATTGTAACTTGCCTTGCTTTATATATATGCGTATGCAAAAGCATTTATGGTATACAAGATATCCTAATACTTACGTTAATCTAGATAAAATTTAAATACTATAGAAATCATGTAATCTGCACGTGAAAATCAGCACTTGAAGTATCAATGAGGAATTTTATAAGTATAACGGATAATATGCTAATCGAATACTTTTAAAAATAAATAATGGAATGTAATTCTGATAACGTATAAATGATCTAAAAAGTATTAAAGATATTTAGACAGATACTTTAGATAAGTATCTCTACGATTTGTTCACATCAATAACAATAAGTAATATTATTTACATATATACCTACATACATATGTACATAGGAGGTATACCTACTCAATTCGTATGTTATTGTCTTTTTTTTTAATTGAGTTATTTTATAGTATGTTTAATATATATGGGTGAATTCTGCGTAACTTTGTGTATTTTTCTAGCAAATAAAAATTTTAAAATTTTAAAAAGATAAAGGCAAACTGTTGTCGCTATCCTTTAGCACTTATAAAACAGTTATATATTTGTCTTAACTTTTTTTTTGATATGTCTTATAGTTTTGGAGGTATGAAAGCAAATAGCGAAAGGTAGCGTTAGCTGTAGGCCGCGAAAACGGGCGATTTAGCATCTATGAAAGTTACCGTTGTTCTTACACTGCATCAGTCTACAAACCCACCAAGTTTCATCTAAATCGATGAGGGGCACTTCCCTGTGTTCCCTTGTTAGCCCTTGACCCGAAAAAATTTGGCCCAAAAACTTAACTTCTTTTACTTTATATTGCAATTTACATGCATTAAACTTAACATTATACTGTTTAGCTCTTTCTATTACTTTGTTCATTATAAAATCATGTTGTTTCACATCTACTCCTGCTACAATTATGTAATCAAAATATAGAGAATAAGAGAAAATAATATTCTTACCTTACCGTCTATGTATGTATTAACATCATCAATATTTGTGAAGCAGCACTATAATGACATTTTTAAGAAGTATGAAATAGAACACGAACGCAGCACTAATTGTAAGTGCAAAGTTAATAATCAATTACTCCCGCCCCAAACACATTTGACTAAAGTTCAGAAACAAGCTGTATGGCAATGCATTAAAATATATAATCACTTACCACAGGAACTAAAGCAAATGCCATCAGTGCAGTTTAAAATAACTTTAAAAAAATACTCTTTGTCATACATTTTATACTATCAAAGATTTTTTAAATGCACCGTGTATAGTATAATTTTCTTTTATATTTATATAAAGATGTGTTTGTTTGTACTATTTGTATTATTTTTATCGCTTATTTTTTAAATTTACAATTTTTTATATTAACTAAGATGATGTATTCTATGCTATTGCATTATGGAATAAACGAATTTATTATTATTATTATTATTATTATATTTGTACTCCTAAATCCCCAAATATTCTTTCATTTATTCTTTGAAACACCTCTGGACTGCGAGCTAATCTAAATGGTAATCTTTTAAATTTAAATTTTCCATATGGGGTTATGAATGTAGTGAGCTTATTACTTTCATTATCAATACCAATTTGATAAAAACCATCTTTTATGTCTATTACAGAGTAAACATTTGTATCTTTTAGCTTAAGCGTTAGTTCATCAGCTGTTGGTATTGCAGGGAATTTCAAACAAATACTTTATTAAAAATTTTTTTGGTTTCCAAACATATTTATAAAAAAGGGTTGGGGCTAGGGTTCTAGCCCCTTAAAAATTTAACAAAAAGAATTAAATAATAAAAGAAAGAATCCAAAATAATAAAAGGATACAACAACTTCCCCCCCGTATATTTAATAAGTAGTGAGTCCTTCATTCAGGGTGCCGGCCTGCTCATTCGGCGAGGGAGTGAGTCAATACACTAATAAAAAAATTTTTAAATTTTGTGGGGCGCCACCTTTTTAAAAAAACCCTTGTCAGAAAACCCCGGGTTTAAACAAACCCGCGAGAAAAAGTTTTTAAAATTTTTTAAGGGAATAAGGGAAAGTTAGAATTGACAAAAACCCCACAAATTTAACGTTGAAGGAGATTACAAAAAGAAAACAATATTTCATAAAGAAAAGTAAAAGGAGAAAAAAAAAAATTGGGATCACAGATTTTGTTTAAAAAAGCTTATCAAAATAAATAATAAAGTAAAGAAAATTAGCGATCGCTATGGCCAACGCGTTTACGGTTTAAAAAGCAAAATTTCCCTTGTAGGATATTCTAACCTACGATAAGAAAAAAGTTTTCCCGGTTTTATACCGACCAAACAATAAATCAGATAATTAAAAAAAAAATAAATTAACTCGTTTAAAATATCCCACACGTTACACAGTTTGTTTACATATAAATCAAAAAATTCTGAAAATGATGCAAATCAAAATTTAAAAAAAAAGGTAATAAATTTTTACTCTAAGTGGCTATGAATTGAAATTTGAGACATGATTTTTTTTTACAACCAAGAGAAAATGATTTTTATGTATATAAAAAAATTTAATAGCTTTAAAATTTTTAAATGTAAATGAACATTGATTAGAGTGTAATTAATGGTCAAATTTAAAGGTCTAAACTTAGCTGGTAGTACGGTAGAGGTAATCCAGTGAAACGTAATTTCATAGTCGCGTTTCCAAACAGTTGAGTCAAAAATAAACGTTAAGCCAAAATTAGGTATATCCAAAATAGATATATTCAAAACGTGGTAACACAACCAGTGTACCCAAGAAAAAAAATAGGGGCCCGAAAATAGGAATAAAAGCCCAAAAATAGAAATTTCCAAACAGCGTACCCCAGAATAGGAACCCCTAAAAAGAAATAAATGAAACCCCAAAATTACAATGTGAAATATAATAAATTACTGTTAGAAGTAAACATCACAACGGGAATTTATTATTTTAAGGTTGTTAGGGAACTTTCCTGAATTCACATTTTAGTTCCATAGAGTAACACGAGAGTAGAACGACTAGGCGGGAATCATAGAAGTAGGTTAAGATAGAAATGTAAGCCAAGATGGGGCAATAAAAAATTGTCTAATTTTTTATTGGGAATAATAAAGAAATTACAAGTCAAAACCAATTATTAACAATTACAAGCTTAAAACGGGGAAAACGATTAATAAGATGGGGACGAATAAAAATCTTGATTCCACGTGGCCAAATCAAAGATGGATGTTAGAGACGTTGTATTTAAATCCTGCTAAGCAGAAATCCGTTTCTGTCCTCTCAAATATTTCCAATCCAATAATCGAGACCAAATGATGGCAACGAAAAATATAGGTACGTTTCCAAATATCCACTCACGTGAGTTAATACCAAATATTACAAGTGATGAAATTCAAGGACCAAGTGGCCGGAAATACAGCGGGAATTGCAATTCAACCCCATTCAGAAAATATGCAATTGAGCTTACTTGGAACAAGCACTAAGTAATGATGGGGAAAATGCTAAACTGGGAATTTTCAATTTGGGGGATTTTAAAGAATAAAAAATTGAATGTATACAAATGAACAAATAAAAGAAAACCAAACATAATAAGGGTCGGTAGCCGTAAAATAACTGGGAACAACAGAACGTGCCCGTAATGTGAATGAACATACTGCTCTACTCGATGGACACAGAATGTACTTAGACTTGGCAGTCACTCAATCAGCTGGTTGACACATAACCATTTACTCGATGTAAACAGATGAAAACACTTGTAATTGAAGTAGAAAATAAGTTACTAGATCAAGAAAAAGGGAAGTACAGGCCCTCGGGTAAAATAGAAGATTAATTTTATCTGTCTTCTAGGTGCAGAAAAAATTTAAAAACACTGCTAAAAGCAAATTCAATGTAGTATCCTATAACCGAAGTAACAGAAAGGATAAATAACAAAAGCGTAAATAACAAAAGAAATACTATAATAAATAAAATCTCCAACAATAGGAGTATATATGAATATCGTAATAAACTAAAATCTCCAAAATCCTAACGAGAGCTGCAAAAGATAGGTTAAAAACCCATACGTATTTGTATGTTTTAAAGGAAGATTTAACCAATTAAGGTAAGCCAAACTATACAGTGTGACAGAAATTTAAGAGCTTGTCACATAGGTTAAAAGAAAAAAAAATGTAAAATTTCCATGAGACGACAACTTGTATGATCTCAGCAAGATGAGTGCGTACATACACTGTGCTTCAAAAGAAAACGTAACAATATTCTTAAACTACCATTGGGGGTTTTTTACACATACTATGTTATTGACCCACTCAGATGGACCATCAGCTCTTTCAATGATAGGTACCCTTTTTTAACAAACTATTCAACGTACTTTTAAGTTTCTCTTTGACTACTTCAGGCACTCGTCTACAACTGCTACCAACAGGTACATAATCTTTCTTTAACTCTATTTTATACCAAACGGCATTTGCCCCTGGTCATTATTACATTCAATATTATCAATTTTGCATACTAAATTAAGCTTAACACATGCATTTAATCTTAAAATTTGCTTATTCTTTACATTAACAACTACTTTTCCTTTTACAGTACAATTTAGTATTGCATCACCTAATATATTAATCTTATTCTCATTATACGCTATTATGTTTTCGCTAGACCTAGTTATCTTATCTTCTTGACCTAACTTTTTGATCCACTTATATGGTAAAACATTACGTTGAGCTCCAGTGTCCAATTTAAAATCTATAACTCCCTCATTAACTATTACTTGTTCTTCCCAGACTTTTATGTCATTACTACATATTACCTCATCTAGACTTATAGATTCAATATAAAGTGTCTCCTGATTTCCAACTTCATTAACTACATATTTATGACTAGAGAGCGGAATTATATGCATCGGAAACCGACAAAATATGCGCATATATATGTAGAAAAATTCTTCGAAATATGCACAATTTTTTGCAAAATATCAAAGCACATATGCTTGATCCCGATTAACTTTTGTTAAATGTCATAAAACAAGAATAATCACAACGAAGCTTTTTTACAAACGTTTATTGTTCTTACATTATTCCCACTTACATTTTAAAATCGCAATTATATAAACACATATAGTTTATTTCAAATTATAAAAATATAACTTTGAACGGCTTAAACGCTGTTATTGCACCACCTGCGGTAATAACTACCTGAATACGCAAACAAACTGTGAGGACCGTAATGCCCAAAAATTTAAGTGAATTGATAGAAATGGAATTATGATTTGCAATATGGTAACTACCTGTTTGTACAAAAATCTCATTTAATATGTAAATTCTTTAATTACTTGCAACATCGAATTGCTTACTATGTAAATTTAAACTGTTTATAAAATATATATACATAAACATATAATTATCTTATGGGGCCGTAATTTGTAGTCAATAGGCCCCTAGATTCAATATGCATTGCCAGGTTATTATCGTCATAGAAGGTGCAATAAAAGTATTAAAGGCCTTGAAAGTCTACAGTTATATTTTATAATTTGAAATAAACTATACGTATTTGAGATTTAAAAATACATACTTAGTCACTTAGTCACAACATACATATTTGTATTATTAAAACAATTTACAATTAAACGCTTTTCTAAATTTTCTAATGAAAAATTTTTTGGCCTATCTGTGGGAATGCATTTATATATCGAAAAACTTTTTTCAACATCAAGGGAAGTTAGGGGCCTACTTTAATGCTTTCTTAAAAAGGACTTAATTTATACTTGTTTCTGTTTCATCCATTTTTAATACACCAGTTAAAATCAAACTGACTTTTTCTAAATTTTTGTATCCTCCTTTTTTATTAATTATTTCTTTAAACTTTTGACTTATTGAGTCCCCTTTCTCCCCGGAATTTTTGAAACATATTTTCTAAATCACTATTAATTTAACTGATTCACTTAGTGGCAGCGATTTTTTTTTAAGTTCTGTTATTGAAAAGAAAAAAATTTCATAATTGGCTTTAATAAATATCAATTCATTAGGCAAAGAAGAGTTTTTCAAAACCGAAATTTTGCAATAAATTGCAGGAGAGAGAATTCTGAAATAATGTTTTTGATCTCTGGATAACAGTTTGCATAAAATATTGCGGCTTTTAAACCCAAGTATCCATCGGATAATGACGGGTTCAGGTGGTAAAGGGTATCCGGCAGCTTCTTTTATGAATCTGAACTCTCAATGATGACTTTAAGAAAATTTTCTTAAGTTATGACTAATGTATTTACGGGGAAATTGCTGTCGAATTTCCTCAGCCGCCCTATTTAATCCACGAGCCAAACAAGTAACATGTATTAAATTAAAGACAAAAGTTTGCTGATCAAACAGACAAAATTTTTCCTGTGGGAACAAATCAAAAAAAGAATTCTTGAAACTTTCATTAACAAATTTAATATTGGAGAGGGTTTTGGGTTTTTTCTAATTTTTTACGCAAAAAAGATCTACCACTTTTTATTGTTTAACGCCCAAATTAATAAATTTGTATATAGCGGCCACAGGAATCTGTCGTTTCATCAACGGTAAAATATAATACCGTTTTTAAAAACCCCAAAGCTATTGATCGTTTCAGAATAAATATCGGTTACGTAACATTTTCTGAACAAACTTTCATCCGGAATATCTTTTGGATTTTTCAAAAAATTGCCGCAAACACGGATTTTGCAGCATTTTGAGGGGTATATTGGTAACCATCGTTTTGCACAAATCTGCGTTAAATATTTGTTCCTTATTTTGTTTTGAGGTTCCGGAAAAAGATTGTAAAAAGGCATTTGGCTGTTTTGAAATTTGAAGTTTCCAAAGTTTCTTTTAGCATTTCACAGGGCACCTGTAAAAAAAAAAAAAATATCACCAAAACTTACGAGAAAATCATATGGCTGACAATTCCAAAACAGTGTATTATACAAAAACAAAAATTACCGTTTTTCCCCCATGCTTTGCAAAACCTTCATCCGTTAGAGTAGGTTCAGGAACATTTTTGATCCATGAAACAATTAAACTTGTACCATTTTGACATTTTTCACTACGCAACAATCTGCTTCACCGTCTGGTTATAAATGAAAAAACATTTTGGTAAATACCGAATTCCACAACGACAGTTGCCGGGATGGGGTTTTTGGAAAAATTTTACGATAATTTTTCTGTGAATTTGCACGCCCCTCACCCGAAGGGGGGGGTTTTTTTTAAAGTAGGCTCTTTTTCGGTGGGGAGGGCCAGCGAAGAAGAGCCGACTCCGATGTAATACACACGTGTCCGATAAAAAGTTCGTTGGTAAAAATTTTTTTTATTAAGGGAAAAAACTAATAAAGTTCAAAGAAAAATTATTTTTGTTCTAAATTTGTAAAAAACACGAATATGCCCTTTTAAAAAAATGCAATAATGCGAAAAATGAAAAAAATATAAAATATGTGAAATATAATAATTAATCTACGTCAATCAATTCGAAAAGTTGTTATTCGCATATATACTTTGCATTTGCTTGTCATATAAAAAATATGGGATATGCAAATTGCATAAATTCCGTTCTCTATTTATGACTACTTTTGTCTTTATCACCGTCATCATCACTAGTTTTATTTGCAAATTTTTGACAACCTACAGCAAAATGTCATTTTTTACCACACTTATTACATTCTTTGCCAAAAGCAAAGCACTTGCCTTTCACATGCTTTCTATCACACTTTAAACACTAATAAGGTTCACCTATATATTTCGCTGTTTGCTCCATAGTTTTCTTTGGTACTGTTCCTTTATTTGTTGCATTTCTTATTGTATCTACTTCATCTCCTTTTACTTCCTTTGCTTCATTTTGGGCTACAGCTGCCTTTTCTTTTTTTTTTAGCATCTTCTAATTTCAGTTCGGTCTCGCGTAATAATTTTTTTTGTAAACTCAGATCTCTTATTCCTAAAATTATCCTATCTCTAATTAGAGACTCTTCTTGTTCAGAAAATTTGCAGGGTTTTGCCGATATTTTTAAATCCTTAATGAAATGTTCAACACCTTCCATCTGCGACCTTGAGACAAATTTAAATCTAGTATATGTCTCATTACTGGGAGGTTTACAATAGTCTTCAAACGCTTTTACTACTGATTCGTATTTTTTCCTTTCTTCTTGTGTTATTTTCAATGTATTATACACAACAATGGTTTCTTCACCCGCTATAACTAGAAGTAATGCTACTTTTCTTTCATCTGATTTTTCCGAAAAACCAGCTGCTATTAAATAAATCTAAAATCGTTATTTAAACTTTTCAAAAAAGTTTTAATATTTTTTTTCAAAATTAACGGTTGGTTTAACCTCTCGTTAAACCGCCAAGCCATTTTGTTTAATTTGGTTATTGTCCCCCGCTATTTTATTTTCGATTTGTACAACTACTTCTTACCTATACGCAGCTTTTACTTTTTCCAGGATATATGTATTTACATCTGACAATATGTTACAAAAAGGGTTACTAATTAAAAGATTCAATGTTGATTAACAGCTTTATTATTTACACATTACATGTTCAGTACGAACACACCATTTTCTGTTTTGTGTGTTGCCCAACTACAATCCTACATACATATATAACAATTAATGTTCGAAGTTTAACATATTCGATTGATAAATACTAACATCCATGTGTATAATATTTGCACAAAAATGGAAATACTTTTCAATAACCTGTATTTATAGCTTACTAACTCCTAACAATTCATCAACACCTTTGTACAACGAACAAATAAGCAAGAAGGTACTAGGTACGATATTTTTGCTGAAATCCTCATAAAAATCATGTTAACTTTGAAATGGTAACTTTTAGAAATAAATCAATTTTACATTAAATTAATATCATGATTAAATTAATTGCTGATTTGAAATGTTTTATAGCAATTAGGGCAACCTATTTAAGAAAATTAAGTATACGCTATTTTCGGTGAAACCGGAAGTTGGGAAGGTGCTGACATTTTCTAAAAGTTCGCCCTCTCAAACAAAATAAGTGCAAATTTACAAATGTTGCAACTGTTTAGTTTCCAACATACGGTTAATGTAAGCTTATCCTGTGACACTCCGTATAGTGGTATACATGTTGCTACGTTCTAGCGCCTTGACATTGCAAAGGGAATTAAGTAAAAAAAAAGAATCCAAAATAATAAAACTTTCCTCCATAAATTTAATAATTTTATAAATAGTAAATCCTTCATTCAAGGTGCCAGCTTGTTCGTCGGCGAAGGAGTGGGTCAATACACTCACCAAGATAATTTACTTTATGCAGGCGCCACTTGCTTGAAATAACCCTGTCACGGTCGGGGTAAACCCGGGGTAACCCGTGAAATAGTGATTAAAAATTATAGGGGGAAAAAGGAAAATTTGGATCAAGACAAAACACCATAAACTTAATGTTGAAGGAGCAAACTACTTTAATGTTACACATCAAGTACGATTACAAAAAAAAAAAATTTAATAAAGAAAAGTATATGCGAGTAATAAAGTTGGACCAGAGTACTACCCTAGTTAAAACATCAAAAGTCACAGTAATAAAGTTAAGAACAATAATCGATCGTTGTGGCCCACGTGCTACGGTTTACAAAATGCAAACATCCCTTGTAAGAAATTCTGATTTAAGGTAGGTAAAAGCTTTCCGGTTTTAAACCGACCAAAGAATAGATCAGATAAGTAAAAAAATAAATTAACTCGCTTAAAATATCCTGACATTACACACATTACATTTTTATATAAACCAAAATTCTGAAAATTATGCAAATCTAGAATTAAAAAGAGGTAATAAATGATAATCTAAATGACTATGAATTGTAGAGTCAAACAAAATACAATTACAACCAAGAGAAAATGATTATTGTTAATAATATTAACTTTCAAAAACATTGAATACAGTGTAATTAATGGTCAAATTTAAATGCTCAAACTAGGGAAGGTAATCTAAATACTAAGATCTAAACTTAACTGGTAGAATGGTCGAGGTAGTCCAGGGATAGGTCCAAAACGTAATTTCAAAATCGTGTTTCCAAAAACACAGGTAGATCCAAAAGATAATTTTCAAGGACTTAATAATCCAAAAGAAAAATTGTTAGAAAAGCCGCTCCATAAACGCGTTACCATACAATGTTCGAATCGCTCCGGATGATCATATATTCCAAGATCATATATTCCATTTGTTTAGTTGTTTAACATCTGCCATATTTGTTTTCATGTTTTTACGCGTCAGATATATTAAATGTATTTGCAAGAGGTGCGTGTCGGTCTTTCATTTTGCCCAACAGGTTATGGGCCCAGGACACTGAAACGAGTTAGTACGTAGCGTAAATAACGGTTATCATAAGCATTGGTTGCTTTAACCTATAAAGTTTTTGGCTGTATGAATACAAACATGAATTCGGCAAGTTTGATACGAATAGATACCTTAAACAAGGAAAACTATGATACATGGAAGATGCAAATGGAAGCTTTGTTAATAAAAAACGACAGATGGGGATACGCATACGGATAAAAAGAAATTGGACGAATGGCTTACGAATGATAGCAAGGCAAAATCCAACATTATCTTGTCTATCGCGAGAAGTTTGGATAAAATTGGAGTCCATATACTAATCGAAGGGACTCACGAGGAAAGCAACACTTTTAAAGGCATTAACATTGCAACGCTTGGAAGAAGACTGTGATATACGGGAGCACGTTAATAGGTTTTTTGACGTCGTAGATAAATTGGAAGAGGTGGAGATAGAAATAAACAAGGATTTATTGACGATAATGCTGTAATATAGCTTACCTCAAAGCTACGAAGATTTTCGATGTGCGATAGTCGCGCGATGAATTACCAAGTACTGACATTCTCCGAACAAAAATTGAGGAAAGCGACGCTCGAAGGAAAGATACATGCTACCGTGCAAAATGCCATGTTTGCAAACATAAATCCTAAGTGGCGATATCCGAAGAGACCAAATTTTAAATGTGAGCCGGTCAACGACACTACTGCCCATGCGAGAGGAAGCCATAAGGACAACTCAAAGTTTATGTAGAAGCAAAAAGAGTGTTAGCGCTGGAACAGTTGAAAACGTAAGTCTTTATATTTCAAATGCTTTACATGCATGTCGGTCAAGGGCAAATCATATTGGTGATTAGACAGTGGAGCTACGTCACATCTAAGTAATAGTGCGAATAACTTTACTGAATTTTATCCAATAACTGGCGAAAAGCTGAATTTAGCGAACAATGCATCGACTAAAATAACAGCAAAGGGACAAGTTCAGTTTGCCACAAATGCCCTGGGTGAAACAAAAAACGTTACTCTCAAAAGCACACTACATATTCCAGATTTACGAACGAACTTATTATCCATACCAAAAATAACAGATAACGACTGCGAAGTTCTTTTTAACCGAAACAGTGCGTTCATTCTCGGAAAAAACGGTCAAGTGAAATTAGTCGCAGATCGCATCGGTGAATTATATCACGTAAGGAGACATGAACAAAATGCACAAAATCCTATTTTGAACTCAGCGTTCGTCGTTCGGTCAAATTTAGAAATGGTCAAACTGTGGCATAGCCGTCTCGGTCATCCAAACATAAAAGACTCACTGTGCGTGGACTCGATTTTAGTGCAACGAATGACGAAATTCGGTGTGATGTTTGCTATCACGGTAAGATGACTAGAACCCTCTTCCCCAAGAAATCTGAAAGAAGTACTGAAGTTTTGGAACTAATCCATTCGGATGTATGTGGACCCATGATATGTGAATCGAATGGTAAGGCCAAATACTTCGTGGAGTTCATCGATAACTATTCCAGGTGTAGTAAGTGAAGTAAGATTTCTGAAATCTAAAAATGAAGTGTTCGAGTTAGCCAAGGAATTTGTAACCTTGGTGGAGAATCAAAAATGAAAGAAAGTCAAGTGTTTTCAGACTGATAATGGCACAGAGTATATTTATGTGGAACACCAGTCGAAAAATGCAAAAATTGAAATGGAAGAGCAATTAAAAAAATGTATTTTACTTACTCCATGTTTAGCATCACAAAATAAAAAAATTACTTAGAAAAACGAATGTTTTATGTGGTAGATACACTATCATAGAAAAAAAACATGATATGGCCACTATATAATTCAAAAAATAGTTACCGGATGACACCAAACATATCATCAATAGAAATATAATTTTTATTTATCACGGGAAATTAGGGAAGCGCCAAAGCAATAACTAGAAAGCAAAGATAATTTCCTAAACAGGAAAAAATGTATTAATTATCCGGGAACCTCAAAGCAATATCTGTGTGATGGCAGTAACATATCATCAATAGAAATATATTTTTTTTATCACGGGAAATTAGAGAAGCGCCAAAGCAATAACCAAGCAGCAAAGATAATTTCCTAAACAAAGAAAAAATGTATTAAATCATCCGGGAACCTCAAAGCAATATGTGTGTGAGAAAGCAAAGATAATTTCCCCCTAAACAAAGAAAAATCATCCGGAAATTTCTCCTTCCACTTCACATTTGTGAATGAAATTGATTGCAAGAGATGTCCACTTACAGTATTATTCACATAATTGGTAATTCAAGAATATAATAGCAACAACAACAACAATAATGGATCTAAACGTGATCAACGAAAAAATTAACTTAGAGAATTTCAAATCTACCATCAAAGCAAAAGATTTAACAATTAGTATATTATATAAAATCGTAAACTTGCGATTTGTTCCCACTCAATGGGGCAAAGGCGTAGTGTGTAAATTAGAGGATCATTTCGTTTGGTTACCAAGACGGTATATGCAGTTGTTTGGTGAGCACGCATTGAAAGTGGCTTCCCATATAACCGTTAAGGGTAATATATCACCTGTAATTAAATTCGAAAAAATATAAAATATTCTTCTTCTTCATCTTCTTTCGTATACTGGTAGGTTTTCTACGAAAATTTATTCATCCATTTTTCTATTTTTTTTACGTTTTTTGTTATAGCTGTAGAATGAGTGAATTAATAGAAGTTATTCAACAGCTAGTCGACATATCCAGAGCAGAAAAAGAATTAAACAAAGCCCTCAGCTTAAATATCGAGAATATCGCGGTTGTTGAACAAAATTTAGAAAACGCCCAAAATGTTGGACTCAACGAAAACTGGAATCTGAATTATTAATTTTGAAATCTATCTCTTTAAAAAATTCTCAGAAGTTACGCAAATTTATAGTTGGCAGTGGAGTTGATGTCGGCGAAACTTCGAATAGCGAGAACATACGATGCGATGATGTAAGTAAAGTGTGTGTACTTTTTTGAACAAACATAATGAAGTATTTTTGCTTTACGGTATGTCCGCATTTAAGAGCCGAATTCAAACAGGGATAGTCACAAATTTAAACCATATCGATCCCAAAACTTTCCTAGAAGACGCATCTAAGATCGTTCATTCCAAATTATTACAACGCCTACGAAATATGAAAGCAATTAAGGTAAATTTCTGTTTAGGCTGTAAGTTTATTAAACTCGAGCGCGATTCCAATTATATTAGTGATTTTAAATTTTTCAACACTGAAAATTATGTTGTAATTCGAGCTAGTGGTCTTAACGAAATATACAACGCATGTAATAAAATATTGGTAGAATTAGAGGAATTTGAAGAGGTAGGAAGTGGGTGGGCGCTTCAAGAAGTCATTCATTTGAATGTCAATATAAATAAATATAATCCCTTAAGAGGTAGATCTTATATACCATTACCCTTGAATATAAAAAGAAAAAACACTGTTTTAAATATAATGAATAATGATAGACTTTGTTTTATTTGGGCTGTGTTAGCATCCATGGTGAAGAATTATCCCGTAAACGTTCGTGACTATCCTCAGAACTATTACCAAATCTTTAACTTGACATTTTTTTAACCAAAATCCCACTATCTCCGTTAATGTGTTCGGTATCAATAAAAAAGGCGATGTTATAGGACCGTTGTATCATACGGCTCATGTTAAGGATCATCATGTAAATCTGCTTTATTTAACCAAAACGAGGAGTAGTCATTATTGTTGGATATACGATTTGAGTCGATTATGCGCATCGCAAATTCCATCGGTATCAAATAAAAAATATATATGTGATCGTTGCTTATGTAATTTTTCTTCCCAAGAAAGGTTAACTTCACACGTAGAGGACTGTTCTACGCATAATCCAGTCAAAATCATATTACCAAACGATAATGCAAATATTTTAAAATTTAAATCGTTTGATAAACAATATAAAGCACCGTTCGTAATATATGCGGATTTCGAGTGTTTAACAAAAAAAATCGATACGTGTCAGCCGAATCCTAGTTATCCATATACGCAAACTTACCAACATCATATACCGTTCAGTGTAGCATATCAGGTTGTATGCACAACACATCCTGAGTATTCTCACTTTAAGGCATATAACGGGATTGACCCTCAAAAATGGTTTCTAGTACAATTGAGAAAAGAGGCCGGCTTTTTGCCGATTATTTAAATCTCAAACTTCCTATGGAAGAGTTGACGATTGAACAGCAGAATTCACATAATAATGCAAAAATTTAGTAAAGTCTTTAAGTAATGATGATTACAAAATTCTCAAACAACAATTTCCTGATGATTATAAGTAGAGCGGGCCAAGAGCGCCACGCGCCAGGTTCGCAATCAGGCTGCCGGGCGCATATATGTATGTAAACATAGGTAATTTAAATATGTAATTATTAGGTCGAGGACCAAAACCACTGTCTATTACGTCGTGAAGACGCGCAAATGTACACCTGCAGTTTGGGTGTTCGTTGATAAATAGGGCGTTGTTCACAGTGGGCCACTACAAAAAAAAAGTTCATTCATCGACGGTTACGAACTAACAGCGCGCTTATTCATTTACGGATGACGCGCTCAATTCATCAACAAATGACGAGTCTGCAGATGTTACGTTTGCACCACTTCGTGGCATACTAGAAACAAGCGTCGGTGTGCTCGCTCTAGTGATTATGTCTAACGTAACTATTAAAAATAAACGGTCATTACCTACGAAAGTTAATAAATTTCTTAGTGAATTTGTGGATTTACACTACAATGGGAGTACAATTTTCTGTAAAGTTTGTAAAAAGAAACTACTGTGCTGGAGCAAACGTGATTGTGAAAGACATATAAATAGCGCACACCACAGAAATAAAAGAAATGGTGTGTCACAACAACGTCAATTTCAATTATAATTGCTTTTAACGTTTATGGTATGTGGTCTACCACTTCGTATACTTGATAAAAAAGCATTTCGAAAATTCTGGGGTACATACAATACCGAGTGGATACTACCATCTCGGACAGCGTTACGAGAGATATTCCACGAATACGTGAGGACATTGAAAATCGAATTAAAGCCGAATTAAAAGATAAACAGCTGTGGCTATGTCTTGATGAGACGACAAATTGCAAAAAATTCTATTTGAATATAATAGTGCGCGTATTAGATCCTATTAAACCAAATTTTGCAATTCTATTAGCCAGCAGAAGATTAAAACAGTGTACTAGTAAAGCAATTACGGTCGTAGTTCTCGAAACGTTACAAAAATTTCAAGTGTCAACCAGTCAACTGTTGTTGTTCATGAGCGATGGTGCAGCAACAATGTGTAGTGTAGGCCGTTCCCTTAAAGAAAAGTGTGAAGGACTTTTACATGTTACGTGTAAAGTCCATGCTTTACATCTTGTGGCACAAACTATTCGAGAGTGTTACCCGGAGGTGGATGCATTAATAGCAAACACAAAAAAAGTGTTTCTCAAAAGTCCTAAGAGGACTAGGGCATTCCACAGGTTATGCCCTGGTATTCGAGAACCACCACAGCCCATTCTTACGCGTTGGGGAACGTGGTTAAAAGCCGCTTTTTATTATAATGAACATCTTCAAGAAGTCAAATCTGTTATTTTGCAATTCGTCCCTGCCGAAGCTAGAGCTATTAGGATGAGCCAGAAGGGATTTCTCGATATTTCTGTTGAAACACATCTAAAGAATATTAGCAACAATTACAAAGGGTTAGTAGACGCGATAGAAAATTTGCAAAATTCTGGATTGTCGTTGGTAGAATCAGTGCAAGTCGTGGACGAAGTTAATACATTGTTACACAGTATAAACGATGCAGCAAGTGGACGAGTTTTAGCTAAGTTCGATAGTGTTTTAAAAAAGAATCCGGACTACACGAGATTAAGACAAATGTGCGATGGGGCATCTGCAGATTCCTTGACTAAGTCTAAAGATTATTTTAATTACGCCTGTCTTACTTCGGTAGACGTGGAACGGTCGTTTTCGAAATATAATATAACATTTTTTCGTCTCGGCGAACATCCTTCACCGAGGCAAATGTGGAAACTTATCTGATGGTGCAACTTTTTAAACAAGCCTATCCGAAGGATAGAATTTATTTATTATATCTTTATTTACAGTTACATTATTAAGTACAACAGAATAAAAAAAGCGTTCAGTTTCTCAGTTATTTCCTTATTACATCCCATTTACAACGCATACCGTTTTCAATCAAATAAAAAATCATAATGAAAATAAAAACACCTCAGCGTGTACATATATATATATATATATATATATATATATATATATATATATATATATATATATATATATATATATATATATATATATATCCGCTCTAATTACTAAACATTATTATTGCGTCAGCTTTATTTTTTTACTCTTGTGTATTAATTTCGAAATATCACATATCTGCTGTGACTCACATATACGCTATTTACAATAAGCGGCCGTTGCGCCTGATTCCGATTCTGTTGGATGGCGCAATTTGGCCCGCTCTATTCATGACTGAGAGTACAGAAAGATAATTCGAAAATTAGAAGTATCGCGATCTTACCTAGTTGAAACCGATAGTGCACCTTTTAAAAAAGTCATGCAATCACAGTTTTCTAATAAAACTCAGGGAAAACCGAATAACGAGACAAAAACTAATTTAATAGCAGAAGTGCAACTACGATACTATCAACTGGGAATGTTGAAAACAATGTAAATGCTTCGATAAGTTCTTGTATTGTGTGTGATGTATTTTTAAAAACTGTATGGAAAAATAAAATAACGTAAAATAGTTGGATCAGGAGAACGTGGAGGAAAATCTACTACACGGTTAACAAAATATTCATGCACACAGAGAAATGATTTCTTGCGAATATGCACGAAGAAAATAAATTTTCTTGTAGAAATCAGTCTCCATTCAAGAAAATATTTTTATTTCAAGACTATAAAAATGTATAATATAAGGACATAATTTTCTTAAAATTCTATTTGGATTAAATAAATATTTAATCCAGAAAATCAAGAAAATCCATCACAAAAAAATGTTTTTCCAAGTAAATCATTGAGTTTTAAATTAAGAAAATATCCGTATTAAAAGTAGATATGACAAAATTGCCAAGATCTCACAAACACCAGTTTCGTGTTAAAAAATCACATCATCAGGCGCTACAAGGACATCCAATAAAAGAAAAATTACAATAATGGAACAAAAAGTTAATAATTAAGCTAATAAAAAAGTTTTTTTATAGGTTACAGTATAATTAAACTATTTCTTTAATAATGTACTAATAGGGATTATTTTGATGTAGTTTAATAATTAATGAGTTGATATTTAAGTTTATTTATCCTTTTTTTGTATTATTATTTATTGTATATTAAAAAAAAACTATAGTTAAATTACTACACGCAGTAAATAGTAATAAAAAGAAAACAAATTACATTAATCGATATCTTTTGAAAATGTTGAAGATTAGTGGCACTTTTTTACCACTTTACATCTACATTAAGTTCACTTTTGTTAAACATTATTCTGCAGATAACTTTGGCCTTTTTATCTAAAATCACAAGCAAGGTGAATAATATACTGCATCAGGTACGGATATATCGTACTGTTTTAAACAAGGTAAGCGTAATTAACAATGTGCATATAAATAGTATGCATTTCAAGGATTGTAAGTAAAAAATGCTTTATTTTAAGAAAATAAAACTTTGTCAAGGCGTGCACGTCGTGAGACGTTATGTAGACTATGTATAGACTCTCAGAAGAAAAAAGGGGAGATGTTGTATCAGTAGTTAAGATCCATTAATAGATGTCGCAAGAAGCGTAAGTAGTGAAGTAAGGTGTAGAATAAATAAAAGTGTGTAGGGAGTTAAGGGAACAATAATAAAAGGTTATCGACCTTACGAGGATGTGTTTTTATCATATTACAGCAGTATTTAACTGTTCTGTTTTTCAAAATTCTGAGTTTTGAGTATATTAAAACTGTATTGCCTACTGTGCCGTCCATTGTTTGCCGAATTTCTTTTCAATTACAACACAATAGCAGACAGTTTAGCAGCAAACACATTCTGTTAATTTCTACCTTATTATTATTATTTCAATAATATGTTGTTTCTAAATAGTGTACAAATTCTACTTATTTTTAATTGCATTCTAAGTGACTATAATAACTAAACACTTACCGGCAACATGTAATGCCAAACTGCTCACATTTTCAATACTCCTGCGTAGAGTGCAAAGCTTGCTTGGTTGATATTCAACTTGACGTCTGATTGTAACAGTGATATTTGACAATTCTTTAACACATCTTCTTGGTAACATCAATTTAGAAGGTTTTGTAAATGTATTAATCACTGTTTGCTTATTCATTGCTCTAAAGGATCCACTTCGTTTTTACTTTAAATAATTTTCACTACTTGGATGCAACAGTACCCATTTTGGACTATACACTTTCACAGTACACTGTACAGTCTGTAATAATAAATAAATTAGCGGTCTTCGGATAGATGTAAAGAGAAAACCGAAATATGTATAGATCAATGCAAATGGATACACACGAGTATCATTTATATTCAACCTGAGCTTATATATCGGGCAACCTCAACGCAGTAACCCAAGCGAATGACATATACAGCTCGCATATCTTGTCTCCCCCTGTCGATTATCAACACTATCTTGCGCGCGTCAATAAGCGGAGTTCGGGTGTTTTCGGAATCGCAGGTAACAAAGAGCACAGATAAAATGTAATTGCAATTATGAATTGCTTCCGAAAAATGTAATATAATATATTTGTATTACGGTTTAGGGTTTATATTTCTTCAAGTTTTAGTTTATGATTCGCAATTACGTATTTAGATTTTCTCTTAGAAAGGGTAACGTTACACTTTCGTTGGGTCCGTGCCAAAGGTATAACTATTCTCGTATTGTAATTATTAAAGCTGGCCTCGAGCGGTACCGCGCAGTAGCGTAGAGTCGACCAGGCCTCGCGTTCCACTAGAGTTATGCTGCTAATAGAGATGTTTGCTGCCGCAAATAATTTCGCCCATCTTTTAAATAAAAATTAAATAACACGTGCTCAAACACTTACCATTTTAAGAGTTCTCCGTGAAATCACAAAGTGAATAATGTCTGTTAAATATCTGCAACATTAGATATGTTTCAACTGTTGTTTCGGAAAAACTAGTACGGCATGAGGAAAAAAAGCGTTTATATGCAGAGAACGAACGTTCTACATCTAGTGACGTAATATTTGCGTAAGTAAAATAGTCTTTCAAATAACTTAACGATTCTGTTGACGCACCTTCACAAATGTGTCTTAATGTGCCAAAATCAGAATTTTTCTCAAAAACATTTTGAAATTTTTCTAGAACAGAAACATTTTTTGCGTCTTCAATCGCGCATAGCTGTGCGTGAACATGTTGCACTATTTGTAGAGATTCTTCTAACGGCACCGCAGGATTTTGTAATTTTTCTATTGCATCTGCTAGCCCGAAGTAATTGTCGTGAATGATTTTTAAATCCATTTTAACCTGACTATCTTGAAATTTCGACTGGCTTTTCTGGATAGCGGCAGCTTCCTTTGTATCGAATTGTAAAACCACGTTCTTAATATTCTCAAAATATTTATGATAATAAAACGCGGCCTGTAACCATGTTCCCTAACGACTTAGAATAGGTTCTGGTGGCTCTGGTATACGGGGCCACAGTCTGTGAAATTCGCGAATACGTTTCGGTGATTTGACAAATACTGCTTTGGTATGCGCTATTAAAGCGTCTACCTCAGGATAACATTTTCTGATACTATCCGTCACAATATTGAGAGCATGAATTTTACACGTAATGTGTAACAAATTAGTAGAATGCTTTTTAAGAGACCGGCCTACAGAAAGCATGTTTGCAGCACCATCACTCACTAACATCAAGAGTTGGTTTGTTGAAAGTTCAAACTTGTCCAATGTATTTAACACTAACTTTGAAATTACTTCGGCAGTACACTGTTGTATTCGTTTGAAGACTAATAGAATTGAAGGTGCCGATTGATAAGGTTCCAATTTGCGTGCCATTACATTAAGAACAGAATGTTTCTTCCGATCTGCTGTTTCGTCGACACATAACCAAAATTTTTTGATCTTTCAACTCCGATTTTATTTTTTGTTCAATATGTTCGCGCGCAGATGGCACAATTCTTCGTAACGATGTTCGACTTGGTAATTTGCACTCCGAATAGTTATTCCAAAAGCAGATAAATGGTTCCTTGTCTAGTAAATTAAACGGTATATTACATGCGATAAACGTAACGCATAAATTAAATATAAATTTTTCATTGTCTCGCACACATTAACCGGATTTTACAGATTACACATTTAATTTTAGCACCTTCATATATTAAGTCTGGAATTTCTGCAATAAATTTTCGAAGTTTGTCCGACCGCGGTCGTTTTGTTGACGAAATCATAATTTTTCTAGGACAGATAAACAATTTCGCAAATGACCGGCAGCAAAAATGTTCGTACTGCTCCGCAGACGAAGTAATACTACCGTTCCTCTCGGTTCGAACTGATTCTACGCCGATGCGCGGTACGGCTCGTGGCCAGCGTTAATAATCAGACGTTGAAGTGAATTGGTGCAGTAGTGAAAAATGTCAAAAGTGAGTATAAGTTCAACTGTTTCGTGGATCAAAAATGTTCCCGAACTTACTCTAACGGATGAAAGAGTTTTCTGCAAAGCATGTGGGAAAACGGTAAGTTTTGTTTTGTGTATAATACACTAGTATTTAGTATTGTACAGCCATATACGGTTTTCTTGTAAGTTTTTGGTGATATCTTTTTTCTTTACAGGTGCCATGTGGACGCAAATTTCAAGTCACCCAACATGTTGCAGCTGAAATGCATAAAAGAAACTGTCGGAAACTTCAAGTTTCAAACTTAGCCAAGTGCCTTTGACATAGTCTTTTGCCAGAACCTCAAAACAAAGTTAGCAACAAATATCTAACGCAGATTTGTACAAAGCGATGGTTACTGCCAATATACCACTCAAAAACCTGTAAAACCCTTGTTTTCGGCAATTTTTAGAAAGGTACTGCCAAAAGAGTATTCCGGATTAAAATTTGCTCAGAAAATGTTACGTAACCGATATTTATTCTGAAATGATCAATAGCATTAGGGAAATTCTTAAAAACGGGTATACATATTTTACCGTTGATGAAACGACAGATTCCTGTAGCCGCTATATAGCAAATTTATTGGTCATCTAAATAATAAACAGCCTGGTAGATCGTGTCTAATTGCTTGTAAACAATTAAAGAAAACAAACCATCTCACAATATTAAGATTTGTTAATGAAAGTTTCAGGAATTCTTTTCTTCCCGATATTGGTCCCACAGGAAAAATTTTAGTCATGTTGATTAAAGCGGGTCAACAGCTTAAACTTTTGTACCCTAATTTAATACGTTACTTGTTTGGCTCATGGATTAAATAGGGTGGCTAAGAAAATTCGGCAGCAATTTCCAGCAGTAAATATTTTAGTTAGTAACGTTAAGAAAATGTTCTTAAAGTCACCATTGAGAGTTCAGATTCATAGAGAAAAGCTGCCGGATACTCCTTTACCACCTGAACCCGTCATTACCCGACGAGGTACTTGGTTAAATGCCGCAATATTTTATGCAAACCATTATCTAGAGAACATTATTTCAGAATTCTCTACTGACAACTGTAATTCTATTGCAAAATGTCAAGAAATTTTGAAAAACTCTTCTTTGCCTAATGAATTGATATTTATTAATGCCAATTTTGTATTTGTTTCTTTGACAGTAACAAAACTTGAAAAAGAATCGCTGCCACTAACTGAATCAGTTAAATTAATCAATGATTTAGAAATAGTGTTTCAAACTCAATAAATCAAAAGTTTAAAAAAATAAATTAATAAAAATGTAGGGTGGACGAAAAATGCGCACTTTTGTATGTAATTTATTATTTTAACCGGCTATTTTACATACAACCCAAACCCTCTTGGCTGATGTGACAAATTGCAATATTTAGGAACTATGGAATTTTTATCAGTGCTTGTGAAATAAAAAGACAATGTTTTATTCGATGAAAAAATGTTTTATTCTTACCATTTGTAAGCAAACAACTTTCTACTTGTTAGAACATGACAAACTGTCATGGCATCTCGAATTACAGAGTAACGTATGCTTCTTGCAGCTACATTTTCCTGAAAGACATTTTCCCTTGCAGTTACATCTCTTAAAACCTTGACCACCTGTGATTGAAGATTTCCTGGCACACTCACAAAGAGTCACAATTATATCTGCAACTTCCTCTTGTGAAATGAAATTCTCCTTACAAATGGCAAACTGGTTGAATACTTTTGAGCCAATCGTGCCAGCATGTTTTCAATGTCCTGATTTGCGCGCTCCACAGAGCATTGCGACTGGCTATGTCTCGGCTTTCCATAAACTATCTTCAATTCGCTCCACATTTCGCATACTTCTTGAATGATATAATTGCAGAATTCACAGCCATTATCACTTTGCAGTATGCTAGAAACGCCCAAAATTCCGAAAATATCAAGCACGTTATGTGCAATTTCCTCTGCTCTTTCACTTTTTAAAGGCCGCAACTGTACAAATTTCGTAACACGATCCTGGTAAACGAGGATAAATTTGTAGTCATAATTAGGCTGACTCTGCATGTCAATTAAATCAACCTGACATCTTGAGCTCATCTCCTTAAAAATCATTGGACGCACTACAAGTCCTTTTTTGCCACTTTTGATTTCTTTTCACAGGTTTCACATAATGTCAAGTACATTTTTACCTGTTCTTGAGTGATGTTTTTGTATTTGTTGTGCAGCTGCTTCAAAATCGCGTAGTGTGTCTTGTGAATTATGTTGAAGATCTGCTCTGTATGCACATAATAATGGACTGATGATGACTCGTCACTCACCGGGTATATTAATTTTTCACTATCACCAAACTTCATAATGTCTTATCGCTTCAATCATTGATAATCCTCAGGTTTTTTCCCACTGGTTTTAGATTTTGACACTCGCACTTTCTCAATTAAGTTCTGGTAGCCTTCTTCACTCATCATCCCACTATTTGCCTTCTTATTCCTAAACGCATTCAATAAACTTTCATTAAAACAAGCCTCCATTGTGTTAAAACGACAGGTATCCATATCAAAATTCGCACTCAATGAACACTCAACATCGACTGTCATGAAAGCAAGCAATCAGATGCCACGTGCAACTAAGACAGGTTGAAACTTGCACACAGATATGTTACAACCTGTATAAGTGTGACATTTATCATTTTAACCAGAGGATGCTGGATATTATTCATAATAATACGTTAATGTAATTAATTCTTTAAAATATAAAATATTTATCACATTAATCAGAAGCGCTTGGTGTTTTGTATAATATCCGGTTATTATGCATACTACCCTCATTTATCAAAGTAACGGTAATTTATACATTTATTTTAGTTCTAAGCAGGAGAAAAATTCGAAAACTGAATAAGATTATAAATTAAAAACTAATGTCAAATAAGAGTTATTTAAGAAAAGTACAAAGTGCGTCATGGAAACGGACGATTTCGAATGTCGCGTCGAGTCGTTTTATTATTTTAACGGATAATGGTAGGAGGCTGCATTCACTTTTTGATTGAATATTTTATCACAAGTGGTCAGGTGAACATTTGCATTTGCCGTAAAAAAGTCATACAAAAACAATAACAGTTTTGTAATTACGCAGCGAATCTTCTGCAATAATTTCAATATTAACCGGAATAACGCAGTGCCATTAGCTCACTCTATTAAGTGTGGGTACAGAACTTCGAGGAAACTGGTTCAAATTTTAAAAAGAAGCCTCCTAAGAGAAAAAATCCCGTTCGAATACCGGAGATTGTCAAAGCATCCCAGGCAACTGGTCAGGGTGCTATTGTGAGGAGTCCGCAACGTTCTACACGCTGTCATGCAGTTTCACTGGGGATTTGAAATACGAGCTTGCGAAGAACTTTACAAGAGGACTAACGCTGTTAGCTATACAAAATCCAAATTGTGCATGAGTTAAAAGACGGCGATTTGATAAGGCGTTCAAATTTCCGTCGTGGATTGCTGGATCTTATAGACAACTACGAAAATTTTATTGACAATCTATGGCTGAGCGATGCAGCTCATTTTCTTCATCAGAAACCACTGCATAATTTAAGGGTGACACTACGATGGGCGATGTCGTCATCTGAAATCATAGGGCGTTTCTTTAAGCAATATTGATAGTGTATATGATGGAATAATGGAAACATATTAGCACGTTATGTTTCAATGATTGAGACAATTCTTACACAGCAATTAAATTGAGTTCCTCAATTCGACCATAACACATGGTTCCAACAAGATGGAGCAAAAGCACAGTCTCCAAGAATTTCGTCAAACGCCATATATATACTCGACTAACGTATCTTGTGACATCCCGTAAAAATGTTGACGTTGCAACATCCACCCTAAAGGAGGCAAATAGAGACAATGTAAAAATATGAAATTTTGGAATTGAGGGGGTAGTGTCATTGAAAAAAGAAAATTGAACCATACACGAAAAAGAAAAAAAAGAATCGCCCTATATCTTTGACATCCGATGTATATTCGGTATACACTTTTGTTTAACATTTTTTTGACATCCGTGAAAAATATGCTGACTTGTAACATCTTGCCAATGTTGCCTGTTTTACGAATTACACGTAACACTTCTAAAGGAAAAAAGTACATAATGAAATTTCGCTAATGAAATAAAGATCTGTTTATTTGAATAAAAGAAGTATTGTTGGAAAAGTAAGAATCTAAAGTGCTATTAGAATAAATGTCTAAATACATATTTTCTAAAAAAGTAAAATTTTTTACTTACAAGCATACCTACTTAAATCTATATACTGAGCGCTATTTCTTATTGGTTAACTATGGATATTTTTAATATTTATTTCGGCTTCCGTCAGTGAATTATGAAATCTATAATTTTCCTTGGAATTTCCGACGTAATTAATTAATGAAATTAAAATTATGTCCATGGCAGGGAATCAAATCTCGCATCTCCTGCTTGCAGGGTAGGCGTGTTAACTAGGGATGGGTCGTTATTTAACTATTTGTTATTTTATAACCGTTATGGATCCAATAACGGTTGCAACTGTTATCTCGCTGGGAAAATAACAGGTATAGCACGGTTGCTTTCGGACTGTTGTGAACATATTATCGACCGCCGTTGCGGCGTACTCAACTGCGTGGCGCTACGACTGTCTGATCGAAGCCGCTGTTTATTACAGATACTAGTTACAACTCCCCTAGAAAAACAACTTATCAGATCACGTACCTACATAAATATCCTCTCGAACGGTTGTTACGGCGGTAGTCCACTTCGAGTCGGACGTTTATTATGGACATATTTTCTAAATAATTGTATGTATTGGAATTATCAAATGTAAAATAAAAGACCGATGTTATATAAAAGATTTACTTATAAAAACTAAAAATAAAACCGTTATATTTATTATATAGCATTTAAGCACATAGATGTTCTCGCATTTCGAAGATTAACTAAGATTAAATATAAGAAAATAACAGTAGGATCAGTTAAAATGGTGTAAATTAAACGCTGCTGTAACAATGATTGCAGTGAATCTGATAATACAACAGTGAACAGTTTATCACTTAATTTATTTTAACCATTAACCAGTTTATAATTTTTCTGCAAAAAACGCAATAAAGTATTTATATTACAAAAAAGTTCTGAATTTAAATTTTAACGTGCTGCAAAATCAGCAGTTGCATATGTGCTATGTGGAATCACGATGCGTTATCTATTTTTGATAATTTCTTCATATTCTAAACCAAAAATAAAGACAAAACACATTTTAGTTCCTATACTTAAATTCACTCTTTTCCCGAATTATTTCAAAATGCCCCGTTTCCAAAAAAAGGTAATCGAATCAATGAGGTAGGCTTTTTTTCTTCACGCAATAAACAGTTACAACCCAAACGTGTTGGGTATCACATGATTATAGATCTAGAAAATTTGCTGGAGGTAAACTGTAGCTGGCATCCCTATGTTTTATAAAATTTTTTTTCCCGCCCAAACCCTTGAGGTTTGGGCTTTTCAGCTAGTATTTTTGAAATTTCTGAATAGAGTTACTATATTATTATATAGAAAATTATACGGGCTAATTAAATTTTTAATTTTAAAGAGAATTATTAGTAAAAAACCGAAATATTCAAAAACAATTGCAAAATGGTGCATTCCGAACCCCCTTTCAAAACTTAAAAAAGTTTCTCTTTTTTTGAACTTTGTCTTCGTCAAAAATTTTTGCCAAAAAGGAATGTGGTTGAAAATCTCTACTTATTCCACCAATTCCTTTGTGTTTTCGCCCCGATTTATGGGAAAATAAATATTAAAAATATTTATTGTGGGCTATCATTAGTAAATAGACCGAAGCCCACCTTTTCAATTCAGCCGTTTTTTTATTGAAAAGGGAGATATTGATGCTTAAATTGAAGTTTGGATCTGTCAAAATTTGCAGAAAAAATGCTTCTTTATCGCCGCCACGTGCCGTTCACCAACCGCAAATCGCTAAAAATTTCGTAACTTGTAATAAACATTTTCAAACGTAGAAATTGATTTTTCAAAGTTGAAAATATTTTCATGAAATAGATATTTATCCATAATATCCCATCAACATTTAAGAAAGATATTTCTTCTGTATTGTTGAATATTATAGCAAAATAGTTGTATAGATTTTTACGACTGTTGACGTCGTGATTACCGAATTTTGCCGTGTTCCCATATGTTCTTAGGTACTCCCACAATTTATCTTCGATTGGGTTTCTTCTTTGGGATTGTTTTTTTCGTAAATAGCGAAACGTTTACATGGGTTTTGTATTAACCCATACCACCGCACATACCTGTACATACTCTAACTGCATATGCTTTTTTTACGGGAAAAACCCTTTTTTTATAGGGGCCCCGCCGGAAAACCTCGTAATTACTGTTGATTAAGCAGTTTTCCGTTCTGTTCAGCGAGCAACGAAAAAAAACGCAATATTGTTGTGTTTGAAAACATTTACCAAATAAGGGGCCCAAAGGTCCAGTCAATTTTTTTAAAGCCAGCTGACCAATTATGCAGATTCTACTGCACTTATCGTTTCGCGAACCGTGCTATCATTTTAGAAGTTTTCCAATGACTGGTGTTGTTATCCTCAAGGCCTGTTAAAAATCATGCACTCACTCGTCCCATGGAATCACATCTTTTTTTCTGGTGGGCGTAGCCGTCCTTCTCGTTATACTCACAATAATGAGCCTTCTTCGTGGAGCCAGCACTTAGTCCTGTTAGGTCTGCTATTAATGCTACCTACCGCTAAATGACTCGTTTTAGAAATATTTGGTAAAAAATATTAAAGATTTTATTCCACTTTCTATTTTTTCCGCATAGGGGCCCGAGTTAGAACCTAGAAACTGGGAACTCGTCAAAATTAGGGCTAATGATAAAAATTTTAATTTTCGAATTTCGAATTTTTTAGAATTTCAGAAATTTGGGAGACAGCAAAAAATTTTTTACTTTAAAATTTTTGACAACACCTTTTATCTCCACGTTCATAATTGAGGCGTATATTCGGAGATAAAAATGGTATGTATCTACGAAATTTGCTTTCGGTTCGGGTTCGAAATTGAATTTAAAATTCTCAATTCGGTTTTGAATTTTCGATTTCAAAGTTACAAAAAAACGATATTCGTATTTTAAATTTTTTTTTTTTCGACAGCACAACATAAAACGGTCCTTCCAAACTGCATATTAGCAAACAACTGCTGCTTTCCCTTTTACTGTTGGATTTTCAAAAACTTGAAATTATTACCAAAGTACTGACGGATCCTCTAAACCCCTTTTCAAAGCATAATAAAAAACTTTTTAAAAAAACCCAAAACTATAATGTCCTGCTTGATAATTGATGAACCTTGATAGATATTTACGTCCAATATTTCAATTCTTTCTGGAAAGTGTTTTATAGAGACTGAATGTTTAAATTAATACTTTACAGTGCTTTTACTACTATTTTAAAAGTTTTACCATACTCACAGTAGAATATTTTTTTAATACATGGTAACTGCAAGTGATAGCAGTGTACAAGATAATAGGGTTAAGACACTATCTTTAATTAAATAAACCACATACTATAATATCACCCATCTTAAACTTTTGCATAATTATTAAATTAAAATTTAATAATTCTATTCAACACATAAATAACAAATCATTAACCATTCAATTATAGTTAATTTAATATTTTCTATGTAAAATTCATTATTACTACTAGTTTCACTTTTAATATTAATTACACCAATGAAAAATTACAGAAGATTAATTCAGCCCAAATCTCTACTTAAAACCTTTTCACTTTATACTATCTACACGGACCGGCGGTTCTACCACTAATAGGAGCAATATCGTTAAACTTAACGTTGCCAGATCTACAGTCGTAGAAAGGTTCTTAAAATGGTCAAACGGCGATAAAATATACAAATAGAAAATATACACCGACCGATCATTACGCCACGTGGTGTCAAACCAGTAGAACTATCTTTGTATATCTTTTTACATCTTACTATTATTTCTGCGTCCGGGGCAGTCAATTTTACTCCTTATCCAGCCTGCACATAGCGAACTCTATATGTACGTCCGCTGCTACTGAAGTTGATAAGTTCAGAAATATGAAAATAGATGTCCGGAAACCTTTCGTTGCTGAGAAAAGCATTGAAAACCTTTCTGCGTCCATATACAGACGCAGAAAGTGACTGGACGCAGAAAAATATGTAAATATCAGTAAAGTAAATATCAACAAACAAACAACAAACAAGAAAAAGAAAATAAGTTAAATGTACAAATAAGATATTGTACAGATAAAAATATTTGTATAAATAAAACCTATATATAGATAAAATTAATGAATAAATAAAATTAGTAAATAAAACGAATTCACAAAATAAATAAACAGACACACATACGGTACAAGCAAAACGACGAAATACTCGCAACGAAATACTCCTGCAGGAATGCCTTCAATTTATTCTTAAACTGGTATAGCGTTCTGCAGACTTTGAGGTCATCTGAAAGCCTGTTGTAATACTGTATGGCTTTATAGTGAGGATTTCTCTCGAATAGGGCAGTCCTATGTCGAGGCATGTTTAAGTTACCCGAGTCACTGGTGGCCATGACATTCTACACATCGAGGTTATATACAAACCAACGCCGTTTTTTTTGTAAAATAATAAGAAATCAAAAATGTATAGCGAGAATAAGGGTAATACATTTAGTTCCATAAAGCATGTGCATGAATATCAGAAGTTATGTTGATTAGTTATGAACGCAAATGAAAATATATTAAATATTTTTTTTATGCAGTAAGATGACAATGTATTGGATGTGTTTACTAAATGAAGTAAAGCTGCTACAACAAGCTTCTGGTTGCAAAAAAGGCGTTCGAATTCAAATGTTCTTGTGAAGAAAATAGTCAATTTTATGCTTGCAAACAACTTATTTAGAAAATGTCTCGTTGATTGGGCTGTAATAATTCAAGATCGTTTAGCGATGTACGCACTATTGCGCGCAACTAACCGTTAGAGCTTAAATTTAATTTTACGTTATTGCGTGAGCGACTGTATCTACCTCGCAAATTCAATGTAACCGAGGTTCATTATTCAGTCAAATAGTATTAGTTCGGTGAAACTGTCGATCCATTCAAATAATTAATTTGCGCGAGATAAATTTAGCAGATAATGGAATTTGATGGAGTGTATTTAGCATTGAGTTAAGCGTATGTGTAAATATGCACTTATTTTCACAGAAGAGTATAGTTTCTCTGAAGTATTACAGAAAAGGTACAAGGAGAAAAATGTCTTGTAAAATTTGTGTTGTTAAGAAAATATCTTTATCCTGACAAGAATATCTTGTACAAATAATACACTGATTTATTAGACATAGGAACATTTTTGTTGTAAAAGAAGTTAAAGAATAATGTTGTTGATATAACAAATCGTTTACTAAATGTTATTACAATAGGTTGTACACTACTCCAATATTACATATCTACTTAAAACTTAACAGAAATATTTCTTTAAAACATAAATATAACCCTAAATTGGAATTTCTACAATATATTATCTTTAATCTGTAATTACATAATGTAGGTTCGCGTTGCAACCAATAATAATGTGGCGTTATCTTATAGGGTTTCCCGGCAATTTTGCCGTTTATCTCGCGTGGTTGTTGGGGTTATCCAGTGTGGACAAGTACGAGCCCTAACAACTAAATATTCGGCCAACTCTAATATTTGAAATTTTAATTTTTTATTTGAACATAAACTAATTTCAAGAGGAATTTGGTGAATTGATTGCAACAATTGACCTTTTTTTAACAAATCTCTTTGCGCAAACTATAAAACATTTAGTAGTAAACAAGAAAATTATTTTTAAGAACTGTATAGTACATATTATTCTTGAAAACTATATGTTCGGCCATCACCTGATTTTCTTTATATTACATACAATAAATGTGCCATGAAGTAAGCAAATTAAAATTTTCGCAAAACAAACGTCAAAAGATTGTCAGTCTTTGCAAGATTTGCAGTTTAATTTCATTTATATTAAAAATAAAGCTGAGAGAATGGTTAGAAGCATTGGGACAAATAACCAAACCCGAAAAATTATTTTATTTTAATTTCACCAAGGAAAGTCAATGCCCCAAATTGCAGGAGATTTTAATATGCTACAAACTGCAATTCAAGACATCATTAAACACTATGGCACGTTAAGGGAAAAAGTCCGGGACGTCCAAGAGTCGTTACACTAAGAAATCAAAGGCAATTGGTTAAAATATCCAAAAAAGGCAAACGAAATAGTCTCCGTGAAATTACGGCACAATGGAATGCAGAAGAAAACCTACACGTATCGAGAGAATGTTGCCGAAAATATATTCATAAAAGTTATTTAAACTATAAATTTTAGGCAAAAGAAAAGCCTTTGCATACCGAAAAACAAAAGAAACAGCGGTTAGTTTAGGCAAAATCAAGACGTGATTGGACCGTTGAAAACTGGGAAAAAGTAATTTTTAATGATGAGTCCAAATTTGATGTATGTGTTAGTGATTTTAGAAAACGAGTAATAAGAAGTAGAACTGAAGCCTTTCACAAAGATTGTATCAAGAGAATAGTAAAATATCCCAAAGGTGTTACAATATGGGGTTGCATGTCTTCGAAAGATTTAGGAATTTTAAAATTTATTGATGGAACGGTCAATGCTCAAAAATATCAAGAA
>JAROYF020000037.1:326404-385242 GCA_029619325.2 Dynastes grantii | reverse complement strand
AGGTATGCTTAGGTAAAATGCTTTCAAAAGGGAAAAAGTCGTTGTCTTTCAAAACTAATAATTTTTTTACCCCTGCCCGATAATTGTCATTCTGGAAGGGGGGGTCATCAATGTTGAGACCGGGTTTGAAAGGGGCACAATTAGGTATTTTTAAAAATACCTGTAAATTACCCGCCTGACTTTTTTTAATGCGTCAATGGTCATGCAAAATTCCGAAATCGCAAAAAGGTTCTTTCTATCTGGGGACATAAAATTTATTTACTTCTTTGAAATGAAAAAAAGTTCCAGTCATGTTGGGACTTTTTAAAAAATTCCCCTTAAAAAGGGGTTCTATTTTCATTCCCTTTAAAAACTGCGAAATTAATTAACGATCCGCGATGGAAAAAGGGGTTCTAAAAAGGGAAGATCCCAAACCCCAAATTAAAAAAAAATTGAAATTTTGGGGGAATATATAGAACATATATGGGTGTGCAATACGAAATTTTTTTTTTCGGACTTTCCCTTTTGGGGGTAAAACACCCCATCAAAAATTTAACAGATTTTAAATTTTTTTCCATACAACCCCAGTAAAAAAAGATAGAAGATGGGTTGAAAAAATGCAATGGTTGCAGCAAAACATCAAGCTCTTTTAAAAAATATGTGACTATCATAAAACAGGATGTTCCATTAACCCCTCCACACTGCTGGTTTTTTGTAACAATAAAAAAGAAAAGTTTAAGATATAATCTGTGTGACTTTTAATTTTTCTATTTAAAACTGTAAAAGGTTGTTACAATATCAGGCTTTTCCCTAAAGTAAATATACCATACCCTTGGGTTTTATATCTAACAGAACTTCATGTCCTATGTTATTAATATAGGTATATATATTATTGAATATTTAAATTGCAAGGATTAGATATCCCAAAAATTTAAAATATGAAATTTGAGAATTTTAAACCACATGCAAAGTTAATGAAATTTACTGTATATCTCTGCGGAAATTATATTGTTTTAGATAACCCTTTTGTTTTTTTGGTAATTACATTCAAGTTTTTATCTACTGGTGTAAACTTTTTTTTTTAAATCAATAATCAACCAAATGCAATGATAAATGATAACATTGCTTATATAAATTCCCCACCGTATTAATAGTATTTGGGATTGTGTAACAAACCTGTGGTGTTGAAAATGGTTGTCGTAAATATTTTAAATGTAATTCGCTTCTCGTGGAACGTTTGACTTTTGCCAATAAAAAATAATCTAACACCTTTTGAATAACCACGAAGTAGAACTACACGACATAATAAAGGATATGCTTTTTGGACGCCAAAAAGATATTTCATTTTCGCTGGAAATTGCCCAAAACCGGGAAATTTTTTGAATCCAGTTAGACCAACGTAGACTTCGTAGATGATGAATAGGGACCTACACGCGAAGAAGTTCTAGAAGCGATGGAAGCTGAAGATGAACAATGTTTTCCCAGAAGAAGGCGGTATTGTCACTTTAGAATAAAAAACCCAAGGCTGTGGAATATTGGAAAAGTGGGAAAACGAAGCGACTTACGTTAGCAACCGTCCAAAATAAATTTGAAAAGTTTCAACTCTCCAACAATTGTACAGGTAAACAGTGAACTCCATTTAATATAACTACGATTTGTCTTAATTTTTTTTTTTTATTTTTTCCCTAGAGGGGAAGAAACAGAAAACCCGGGGGCCCCCACACGACGGGAAAAATTGCTACAAATTTCGGAATCTGTTTATAATAACTTTGTGGAGTATTGATAAGGGTGATATTATTCATGATTTGGACATTCAAAGATGGGCTTTGCAAGCTAATCAAGGAATACATTTAAAAAAATTTTTAAAGCATCCCGGCATTGGGCCTGGAATTTTAAAAGCATATAGAATAGTTTCAAAAAAAATAAATAAATTTATTACGCGATCATATGGTACAGATTCCGAAAAGCAAAAAATGAAATCCCTTAAACTTTTGGTTAGCCATGAAAAAGATCTCATAAAACAAGTCGGGGGAAGAAAAAATACATTCAATGCCGATAAAGTGGCTTTAATCAAAAACTTCATTCTGGTCGCACGTTAGCTGTGCAGGGTTAAAAAAGTTTTAAAGCAGTTGTGCGCCCAATATCCCAAAAACCCAATTTTTTCCCCATACCCCCAAAATACCCAGCTTTTTGGAAAACTTTTTTCCCCTCTATTTATTGTCATGAAAGAACAAAGTGGTAGCTTCGGTCCGCGTGTAACACAGTCTTTGTTTCAACCGTGGAATGTTTATGTTAGGGCTTCAACGTCGGGAAAATTAACAAAAGAACTGTTTAATGAATGGCTCACCCGTGTGTATGTGCCAAATGTGGGAGCTCAGAGCGTGTTATTCTTGGACTCTTGGACGGTCATTGTCCCTACATTGAAAAAGTATACTATCAAGCAAACATTTTGAAATATTGACGATACCGAAAAAAATACGGCAGTGATACAACCACTAGATGTTTGGGTTTTGGGATATGGAAAAAATTTTTAAAAAAAATTTTCCGATCTTGTGCTACTGTTTGGTTATGATATTGTGGATGAACGCAATAATGTTATCAAACTACAGTCCCTTTTTCACAACCAACTTTCGGCACCAAAGTATCACGATGTATTTGCTTATGCTTGGGATAAAAGGGGGTTTCATTTATCAAAAAAACCCAAAAAAGTTTGAAAATCCGGTAGTTTTTCTTTTTGACAACAGGATTTTTGCCCCTCCTGCTAGGTGTTCCCCTATGCGATAGCCCAGGCCCCTCATACGATGTGCTTTGGGGCAACGAAGTCCTATGTTTTAGACATTTCTTGAAAATTTCATCACCATACCCGAATAATTATTCAGTAGCCAGTATTTCCCCTACATAATAGACATGACCAAAAAATGTAAAGTGTTATCTATAAACATTTCCTTTTATCCTATACTTTATGACTAATCAATAATCACATATAAATTATTTTGATGTACTTATCAATATTTGTATTGCTTAAAATGTTAAAAAATGATATATTTTTTATTGCTTAATAAAATTCGATTAATTATAAGATATAACTTTGGTCTAAAAAACTAACCTTTTCCTCTTACAACAGGGGTGATTAAATCAAATTAAAAATTGAATTTACCCTATGTCTTCTACAAATTTTCCCAAATCAATACTCTTACCGTTATTATCAAACAAAACAATGTGTTATCTAATCAATATAATTTTCCGCAGAGATATACAGTAAAATTTATTAACTTTGCATGTGGTTTTTCATATTCTCTTTTTTTTTTTTAAATTTGTGGGATGATCTCAATCCTTGCAATAAGTATTCAATAATATATAATAAATTTTTATATAATAACATAGTACATGAAGTTCTGTTTGATATAACCAAGGATATGGGTGATATTTACTTTAGGAACAGCCTGTATATTGTAACACCTATACAGTTTTAAATAAATTAAAAAAAATCCCCACAATTAATATCTTAAACTTTTTTCTTTGTATTTTACAAAAACACCAGCGGGAAGGGGCAGGGTTAAGGCATCCTGAAAAATAGTCACATATTTTGAAAGGGCGTGTATGCTTTTTTGCTTTAAAACCTATCTTCTATCTTTCTTTTTTCTGGGGTTGTATGGAAAAAAATTTAAAATTTTTAAATTTTTCCCTGGGGTGTTTTTACCCCAAAAGTGAATGTCCCACAAAAAAAAATTGCGTATTGCCCCCTTTTTTATGTTTTTTTATATTCCCAAAATTTTAATTTTTTTTAATTTCCGGGGTTTTGGATTTCCCCTTTTAAGTCATGTATTTCCCTTTCCCATTCCAAGAATACTATACATTAAGAAATACTGCGTCATCGGTCGCGATTTAAATGCTAATTGTATTAATTAATGCTAATGGGTTTGCGGATTTTATCGCGAAATTACCCGCGGAATAAAAAGCGCGACCTTGAAATAGCCCGGGAAAAGAAACCCCTGATTGGGGTAGTCGCCCCGGGCGCCATCTTTCCACGACTGCCATCTTTACCGCAGATTAAAAAGCGCAAACTTGAAATTATCTACGAAATAAAGGGGAAATTACCCGCGGAATAAAAAAACACGACCTTTAAATAGGGCCCCGAACGCGGGGGTTTAAAAAAGCGAGCCGCTAACCAAACTCCAAAAATTTCCCGCGGATTCAAAGCGCGAGCTACTAATCAAAAAACGGCCCTTTTGGGTTCGATTCTGCAAAATTACTTGATTCCCGGAAATTGCCCGCGGATTAAAAACTCGATTCCAATCAAACTTGATTCCAGAAATTTTCCCCCGGGTTAAAAAACGGGGCCCTTAAACAAACTTCCCCATTCCCGGAAATTGCCCCCGGATTAAAAGCGTGAGCCGCTTAAAAACCCATTCCGCGAATTTACCCGCGGATTAAAAGCGTGGGGTCGCTAATCAAACTTCGATTCCAGGAAATTGCCCGGGATTAAGCGTGAGCCGCTAATCAAATTTGATTCCACGAAATTCCCCGCGGATTAACAGCGCGACCTTGAAATAGTGAAATCAATCCGCAAACCCGCGGATGCATGAAGTTAGGGGAGCGAAGGTTAATTCCCGTACGCCTGTAGTATATCTACTAACACGCATTGCAATTTTACCGCTAATTTAGATATTCAAAATCAAATTGAAAAATTTTGGTTGATTGAACATGGTCCCGTGTGCAAGCCATATACTAAGGAGGAAGCTGAATGTGAAGAGAATTTCGTAAACACATTTACTAGAAATAAATAACGGAATTTTCAATTTCCACCATTTGGGGGAATTATATGCAGTTTGGGGGTCCATGTCCGTTTCAAAGAAAAGATTTTACCTTCTTGAACGCAAACTTTCAAACAATTTGCCACTAAAGGAAAAATACTGCAACTTTATGGATGAATATCTGAAATTAGGTCATATGTCTAGAATAGATCCAGAAAAGTTTGCGTCGGACATTTGTTTTTATTTACCACATCACTGTGTACAAAATGCTGCATCAATTACTACCAAATTAAGAGTAGTATTTGATGGGAGTAGCAAATCGTCGCCTGGATTATCATTGAATAAGGTCATGAAGGTGGGACCATCTATACAGGAGGAACTATTCTCAATTTTAATTCGACAATATCGTCATCACAACAGACATCGGAAAGATGTATCGGCAGGTGGAAGTTGCAGCGCGGCACAGAGACTTGCAGAGAATTCTTTGGTGATCGAATCCAAATCAATCGTTAGAACATTACATCCTAAATACAGTCACATACGGAACATCCGCTGCATCATTCCTCGCAACCAGATGCCTAAAGCGGTTAGCCCTTGAAAATATGACCAATTATCCCACAGCGTCGCAGGTCATTTTGCAAGACTTTTATGCGGACGATTTAATAACCTGATATGAAATCGGCTACCAGGTTGATACAGAAATTACAACATATTTTGAAGGGAGCTTGCTTCCAATTACGAAAATGGTCTTCGAATAATTCTTCAATCTTTGAGAACTTAGAATGTAACTCAAACACAAAATTATATTATATCAAGTGAACAGAGTTGTAAAACTTTGGGACTTTCGTGGAACCCCGTACAGGATTCATTTAAATATAAGACATCTACTAAAGCATCACATAAATTTACAAAACGTCAAATACTTTCAATAACTTCACAAATTTTTGATCCCTTAGGCTTGCTCGGTCCCGTAATCGTCAACGCTAAATTAATCATACAGAAATTATGGCTAGAAAAGTTGGACTGGGATGATCCAATTCCCGGTTCACTAGTTAAACCATGGAGTGAATTTATGCAAAATTTACCAATAATTAATTAATTTAGTATACCTCGTCCAGTAATTATTCCTAATTTCAAAACAATCGAAATACATGCCTTTAGCGATGCCTCTCAAGCGGCATACGGAGCGTGCATTTATATAAGATCAGTCTCGCAAGCAGAAGAAATTTTAGTCCGATTAATAACCGCAAAATCTCGAGTAGCGCCAATCAAGACCTTAACCATTCCCAGATTGGAACTATGTGCTGCCTTGCTAATGGTGCGCTTAGTAGAAAGAGTAATAGGTTTCTTACGCCTACATGTAGACAACGTGTTGTATTACACCGATTCGATGATTGTATTGTCGTGGCTAAAATTGAAACCAGGAAAACTAAAACAATTTGTATCACATAGAATAGCAAAGATGCAAGAAAAAACTATATCACAGTGGAGTGATGTTCCCTCAACGGACAACCCAGCCGACATTTTGTCCAGAGGTACTAATCCTACATAATTGCAAGGCCTCTCGTGTTGGTGGGATGGACCATCTTGGCTTCGCTTTCGCAAGCAACCTACTCATTGGCCTATCCAAGAATCGGATAAAATAGATATTCCTGAGGTGAAATAAAATATTATATGCAACACGCAATCACTTCCTTTCAAATCAGATATCTTTGACAAATTTTCATCTTTTACAAAACTACAGCGAATCACTGCTTACTGTTTACGATTCATAAATAAATTGCGAAAACACACTCCTTGCACAACAATTGATGATAAACTGAGCATTGCAGAAATAAATCACAGCATTGTTACCTTGGTCTCAGGCCGAAGAATTTTCGTATGAATTACAGTCAAGTCAAAGTTCCAAGTCACTACCCCGCAACAGCAAATTAGCATCTTTAGATCCGTTTCTAGACGTTACCCGCTCGGCATAATTTCACTATATTACTCATTGAATACGAACATAAAAGGAATTTACACTCTGGCACACAAACTACATTGGCTGCTATAAGAACCAAATATTGGCCAATTAATGGCAAACAAACGGTGCGCAGTATCATAAGAAAATGCATTACTTGTTTTCGTGCGAGTCCTCGCATTACAAATCAGAAGATGGGCAATTTGCCTTCCACTAGGTTTTTTTCGGTATGTGGAATAGATTATGCTGGTCCATTTATCATAAAGGATGGTAAACTACGCAATAGAAATTATATTAAAACTTATTTATGCCTGTTTATTTGTTTCTTATCCAAGGCAGTCCACCTAGAATTAGCGACCGATTTGTCCTCTCAAAGTTTTTTAAATGTTTTAAAACGCTCCGTATCACGACGCGGACTTTGCCAACAAATCATTTCCGACAATGCCACTAATTTTCGCGGCGCTAATAACGAGTTAAAGCGCATGCACAAACTACCATCAACAGACTCAGTTCGTCGATATCTCACAGAAAAACAAATAAAGTGGAGCTTTATCCCACCAAAGTCACCCCACCACGGTGGTCTTTGGGATTCCAACATTAAAACTGCCAAGTACTATCTTACGCGTATGACTAGCCAAGCCAAATTAACCTACGAAGAATGTCTTACCCTAAAATGTCAAATCGAAGCTATAATGAATTCGTGCCCATTGGCTCCCATTTCTTCCGATCCGATAGACCTTGAACCTATCACTCCTGGTCATTTCCTAGTCAGTAGTACATTAAATGCAGTCAAACAACCCTAGTTAATGGACGACACTACACCTATTCGGTGCCGTTATGAATACCTACAGCGACTGTCACATCAATTTTGGAAAAACTGGTCAAGAAATTATTTACACACCCTACAACAACGCAGCAAATGGAGATTCCAGAAGAAGCCTTCCACGCTGCTAGGAGCCCTGGTTACATTTAAGGAAGATGCACTTCCACCTCAACGGTGGTGTCTTGGAAGAATAATTGCCGTTCACCCAGGTCAAGATTGAGAAGTGCGCACAGTGACGGTTCGCACCCAGCATGGTACTTTCAAACGCGCAGTGACAAAAATATGTTTATTACCTTCAGACACTTTACATGAACTGAATTAAATTGTTGACATTTGTATTTATTTATTTCGTTTTGCTTGCATTGTATTATGATTCATATAATAATTGAAACCCACCTGGTTTCAAGGCGCCCGGCTATGTTACGTGATAATCCCGCGAAAAATTGAATTTCGTAGAGAGGGGATGACGGGTGGGGAGTGTAACAAATGAAAACAGATTATTAGATATGCATATAAGTATTGTTGTTGTTATGGCGGTTAAGACCCAATAAATAACTTAGAGTTGTGTATTCTTTCTATTATTTAAAGAACATAACTACCAGGGTGTATACTCCCCAAATGCACTTAACTTACCGGGGGTCCCTGAGGTTTATGTTTAAGAAACTCGCATATGCAAATATTATATCTGCGATGTTATTCGCCAGACCATAATGCGCTTTAGCAGTTATATTCCTAGTTCTATATGGAGTAATACTTCTCAAATAGTTAAACTTGCCGGGGGTCTCTGGGAGTGAAATTTAAGAAAATCGCATGTACAAAAATTATATTTCCGGTGTTATTTGCCGGACCATAATGCGCTTTGGCAGTTATATTCCTACCCCTGTACCTGTAGGAAGTATATTCCCCAAATGTAGTTAACTTGCCGAGGGTTCCGGGGGGTGAAAGTTAATAGAATCGCATATGCAGAAATGATCTAGGGGGGTTATGCTATGCTAGAACCCTGTAGGCGCTTTCTGTTATTTTTTTTTGTGCTGTAACACTGTACCAATCACATATATCGTTTTGGAAGACAGCTTGTGGGTTGGATGCGTCGATGAAGCATGCGGTATGTAAGTTATATGAAGCCACCCTGTACATATTATATAATATATTTTATTCCCACAATACTTCATAAATGCATATAGTATAAAGAGTACGCAGTGACGTAACGATATAGAGAAAAGGAGATAGTAAAATGTTAACAAGCAAAACTAATCTTTTTCTCCGTATTGAAATAGAGTAGAAAATAATGCCTTTGTAGAACGCTTTTTATAATCATTCCTATTTAGTAAAGCATTAAGTAAACACGTATGTTTTAAAAGAAATAAAGTTTTTCTTTTAAAAACCTCCCGAAAAGAGCAGACTTGAAAACTGGCGCAGTCAGTAGGATAGAATCAGAACAGTTGATTGATTCATTAGATCGATTGTTTGATTAATTTGATCGATAATTTACGTGAAAGCAAAATTTTGTCAAATTTCAAAAAACATCTAAAAGTGAGTGTCACAAGTTCCCTGGATCCATCCGAAACCCATCCGAGATCTTGGCGTGTATCAACACCTAGGACATCGAAGGACCCACGAGGCATACACCGTAGTTGGAACCACCAATTTGCGAAGGTATTTACTTTGTTATTATTAAATAGGGAATCCCTTGGTTACTGGAACCGATCCCTTTAGTGGGACCCTTTCTTTCAATTGAAAACCATTTGGAAAATAGATTTAAGAAAACGAAACTGGAAGAATTAAAATTAGATTTAAAAAAACTTAGAATAGCAGAAAAAAATCAGAACAATGCCGACAAAAAACAAACTATCAGTTATTTAGAATAGAATTAGACTCAATTCCATATTTTGAGGAGAAAGTAGGGGAAAATAAATTTATTTGTAAAATCATGCGACAGAATTTGTACAAAATACAGTAACAACTTAGAAGTTAAAGACATAATTTTTAAAAATGATATTAGGTAAACTTAAGGACAGAGCGAAAACTTAATATGCTCAGCAATGAACTAAATACTTGGGACAGCGAAAAAAACCGCAAATATTTAGCTTTTTTTTCTGATAAACGTGTTTTTTAAAAAAGTTAGCACAAGAACTCAACAACACAAAAATATTTCCAAAAAAAAATGCAGTAGTATTCGGACACAGATTACAAGATTTGTTATCTAAATTAATGACTAAACTAGCACAGACCCCAGAAATTAGGGAATAACCCAAACAGCGGGCAGAAATGTATTCACAAACAGCTTTAGATGTGTATTTATTAAACTTGGGAAAGACGTACAACTATTTGTTAAACCATTAAAACCAAAAGTCTGGGAAGAAGCTTTGGGAAGTGCAAGATGCTGAAAATTTCAAAAACCGTTCAAATTATATCAAAGGCAATAAATCAAGTTCACAGCCTTTACAAGTTCCAAAAAAAAATGTCCAAACAAAGCCATTTTACAATCAACCGAAATTTCAATACCCAAATTTTACTTAAAACCCCTTTAAAATCATATGTTTGAAAAAACCTTAACCTTTTTAATTTAATTTCCCCAAACAAACGGAAAAAACCCTACCCAAATCCCACCAAAAAAAATTTTCCGGAAAGATAAAATTTTATTTAAAACGCCTTATCGTCAATTCGGACAAAGCAACGTTTAAAACCCGAATAATCAAATTCAAAACAAGCCTACACCAAGGGAGTGGAATTTAAACGGAAATTTCCCCAAAAAAAAATTTATGTATCAAGAGAACCCACAAGAAGATAATCACCAAACGAATAATTCGGAAATGATATAAAACCAATATTTAATGAAGAAATGGTATATGGTATATTCCCCCCGATGCCAAACGAAGAACCCGTTATACAAGAACCAGAAGAGGACGAAAATTTTCAATTTAAATTTCCCCCACCAACCACCTCAAAAGGGTAGCCATAAATGCTTTACCCTATATCTAATTGATAAATCCACCCCATTAAACTTTTTAATTGATACAGGAAGCACTATATCAATGATCGATCCTGACATAATTTATAAATATTTTCCAAATTGTATTTATCACGATAATTTAGAGTTACAAACAGCAAACGGTATTTAAAGCTGAACAAATATGCGTTAATTCCTTGCTTTAGCGAATTTAAAAACATATGGAAATTTACAAATTGGGGAATGGGATAAATTCCATAATTTTTATAATGGTATTTTAGGATTAGATGACTTTAAAAACCATGCAGTATAATATAGATTTAAATAATGAACTGTTAGTTAGAGATGATAAAGAATTCCCTTAAAATTCAAAAAAAATGAAGAAATGAAAATTGCGGGCCAAGCAAAAAAATTAAAAAAAAGTACCAGTCAACTTTTTAGACGGCGATATTTTAATTCAAGAACATAGAACAGAAAATATAATCATTCCAAGCTATATTACTAATGTACACAAAGGCGAAGCTATCGTAGAGATTCAAAATTATAATGAAAAGGATAGTAATATTAAAATTCAACCTTTGAATGTAACCCCCTTAGAACAATTTTATGTTTATAATTATCAAATAAATGAGGAACAAAGTATGAAAAGATTAAAAAAATGTTGAGAACAGACCATTTAAACTTTGAAGAAAAAAGGGAAAAAAATTTTACAACTTTGTAAAAATTATTTAGATATTTTCAAACAACCAGATACAAGATTAACATTTAATAGTAAAGTCAAACATGAAATTAAGGTAAAAGATGAAACACCAGTATTTATTAAAGCTAGACGTTTTCCTTTTACACAGAAACTTCAAATAAAAGATCATATTCAAAAATTATTACAAGATGAAATAATAAGACCAAGTCAAAGTCCATGGGGTTCACCCGTAAATATTGTAAACAAAAAATTAGATGCCAGTGGCATATCTAAAACTCGATTAGTAATTGATTATAGAAAAATTAATGAAAAGACAGTAGATGACAGATATCCAATACCAAATATTGAAGATATATTAGATAAATTAGGACGTTGTCAATATTTTACAACACTAGATTTATGTTCTGGATATCACCAAATACAAATGCATGAAAATTCAATTTCAAAAACAGCTTTTAATACAGAAAACGGACATTTTGAATTTACGAAGATGCCGTTTGGACTTAAAAATGCTCCAGCCACATTTCAACGTATTATGGACGATATTTTAAAAGATTTATTAAATGATTTTTGTTTAGTTTATTTAGATGATATTATAATATTCTCTTCATCATTAGAGGAACATGTAAAACATATAAAAAAGTATTTGATAGGCTTAGAGCCAGTAATTTGAAATTACAATCAGATAAATGTGAATTTCTAAGAAAAGAAACCGAATATTTAGGTCACATAATAACCCCTGAAGGAATAAAACCCAATCCAAAGAAAATTGTAGCCATTCAAAACTTTCCTTTGCCGAAAACGCAAAAAGAAATAAAATCTTTTCTAGGTTTACTAGGATATTACAGAAAATTTATAGAGGACCTTGCAAAAATAACCAAACCTATGACCAAGTGTTTAAAAAGGAATCAAAATGTGAAACATACACCTGAGTTCATAGAATCTTTTGAAAAATGTAAATCACTTCTTTGTAACGATCCCATTTTAAAATACCCAGATTTCAATAAACAATTTGAATTAACTACAGACGCAAGTAATTTTGCTATAGGATCTATATTATCCTAAGATGGACATCCAATTGCGTACGCGTCACGTACATTAAATTCAGCCGAAATAAATTATTCGACGATAGAAAAAGAAATGTTAGCAATTGTATGGTCGTGTAAACACTTTAGACCATATTTGTACGGAAATAAATTCATAATCAAAACAGATCATAAACCACTTACATGGTTATTTTCAATCAAAGAACCTAATAGAAGATTAATGAGATGGCGATTAAAGCTTGAAGAATACGATTACGAAATACAATATAAAAAAGGAAAAGCTAATCAAGCGGACCCCTTGTCTAGAATTAAATTAACGGAAATGTATGTAACTTCAATTAATCAAAATGTAATACAAGCGATAGCATATGTAGAAAAAGATATAAAACAAGTAGGAAATCTAACAGGGCAATTAACCGACGCTATACTATTTACAAATATTAGGAAGATTCACCCATTTATCGTGTCAGTTAATCAAATAGAGGAAATAAATAAGCAACTGAGAGAAATGTATGGAAAAGATAGAATTCTATGACTATCATTATTATAACTATTTTAGAATACACAGTTTCGTAGATGAACAAATTATATTGTTTAAAATAATAGTACCAATCCTTTATGAATCAACATATTCACTATTTCATATTTATCCGATTCCCTATAAAAATCAAATAATCCCCTTAACCGATACGTATTTGATAATGGGCAATAATACCTATGCGACGAAGACATCACCGTGTGAGAAGATAGAAGAAATTTATGTGTGCCGTGAATATTTGTTACCTAAAGATGATAATTGTTTAGTAAATTTAATGCAAAGCAAAGAAACCTGTAATAAAATAAATGTAAAACTAAATGAAACATTAATTCAAGAAATCGAAATGAATCACTTGTTAATATTTACTCCATTCACTATAAAAATTCAATATAAATGTGTAGAAATGGGTTTATTAGAAATAAACAACAGTGTATTAATTCAAATGAAACCCAACTGTATTATTATCATAAACAATGAAAACTTCTATTACAAATCAAATGTAATAAATGGTGAAATTTATAATTTACCAAATTTGAAATCAATTGATTGGAATTCAGAAAAAGAAGACAATTCCAAAGTAATAATCAATAAATTCTCATTGAAAAATATAGAAAGTTTAAATCACGAAATTAAAGATATGAAAATAAAGGAATTACAAATGTCAAATGTAAAACATAATTACTTTAATTATACTATATTGAGTATCGTTATTTTATGCATTTTATTGTATGTACTGTATAAATTGTATCCAACACTTGGAAGAATTTTGAAAAATGAAGACGTCTCAATGGTTACCCAACCTGAAGCTGTGCAACCCTTAGAGCCGTTCTAATCGGGGAGGAGTTATATGGAGCCACCCTGTACATATTATATAATATATTTTATTCCCACAATACTTCATAAATGCATATAGTATAAAGAGTACGTAGTGACGTAACGATACAGAGAAAAGGAGATAGTAAAATGTTAACAACGCAAAAACTAATCTTTTCTCCGTATTGAAATAGAGTAGAAAATAACATGCCTTTGTAGAACGCTTTTTATAATCATTCCTATTTAGTAAAGCATTAAGTAAACACGTATGTTTTAAAAGAAATAAAGTTTTTCTTTTAAAAACCTCCCGAAAAGAGCAGACTTGAAAACTTGTAGACTTCGATTATAACCGGAGTAAGTAGAATATTCGTCCTCGATTAGTCGTGCATAATAAAGGCACTTCAGAGCAAAATTTGAAGGATTTTTTATGAGCAGGTCTTTGATTTCCGCTCTATAGTCGTTCATATTCTTTTCCTCTAAAACAATGTTTTTAACCAATTGTTTGCCATAATTAAAATTGTCTCATTGAAAGATGTTGTTTCCTAAGAGAGTTCACCAACTCATTGCAGATTGGCTTTCATAGTGACACTGTCGTTTTAGAAGTTGTTGGAATCGTTTGAAGTAGCTATCGTTTTTTTACCTATATTATTCCGGCAGAGTAATTTGAATCAAAGAAGATGAATTTCTTCTTGGAAATATTTAAAATTATCAAAATATAATGGCAGTCATTTTCATTAACTGGTATTGCAACAACATTTTTATTAATGATAAATAAATGGTAATTAGTAGAGTTGGCCACGCGCGCCAACGGGCAGCGGTGTTGTTTCGATTAGGCCTCGGGTTCCACTAGAGCTATTGTGTGTAGATGTTTGCTGTCGTAAATAGTTTCGCGTAGTTGTTAAATAAAAATAAAATCATGCGTGCTCAAACGCTTACCATTTAAGAGTCCACCGTGAATCGCAAAGTGAAAAGTCTGTTAAATATCTGCAACATTAGATATGTTTCAACAGTTGTTTCGACAGACCGAGTGCGGCCCGAGGAAAAAATGTGTTTATATGCAGAGAACGAACGTTCTACATCTAGTGACATATTTGTGTAATTAAAATATTCTTTGAAACAACTTGACGGTTCTGTTGACGCACCTTCACAAATGTGTCTTAATGTACCAAAGTCAGAATCTTTCTCTAAAACACTTTCAAATTTTTCTAGAGCACAAACATTTTTTGCGTCTTCTATCGCGCATAGTTGTGCGTGAACATGTTGCAGTATTTGCACAGATTCCACTAACCACACCGAAGGATCTTGTAACTTTTCTATTGCCTCCGCTAGTCCGCGGTAATTGTTGTGAATAATTTTTAAATCCGTTTTAACCCGACTATCTTGAAATTTCGATTTTCTTTTCTTGACAGCCGCAGCTTCCTTTGTTCCTAATATTCTCATAATTTATGAGAATAGTAAGAACGTGGTTTTACAATTCGATCCAAAGGAAGCTGCCGCTATCAAGAAAAGCCAGTTGAAATTTCAAGATAGTCGGGTTAAAACGGATTTAAAAATTATTCACAACAATTACTTCGGACTAGCGGAGGCAATAGAAAGTTACAAGATCCTTCGGTGTCGTTAGTGGAATCTGTGCAAATAGTGCAACATGTTCACGCACAGCTATGCGCGATAGAAGACGCAAAAAAAGTTTGTGTTCTAGAAAAATTTGAAAGTGTTCTAGAGAAAGATTCTGATTTTGGCACATTAAGACACATTTGTGGTGCGTCAACAGAACCGTTAAGTTGTTTCAAAGAATATTTTAATTACGCAAATATAACATCACTGGATGTAGAACGTTCGTTCTCTGCATATAAACACACTTTTCCTCGCGCCGCACTCGGTCTGTCGAAATAACTGTTGAAACATATCTAATGTTGCAGATATTTAACAGACATTATTCACTTTGCGATTTCACGGTGGACTCTTAAAATGGTAAGTGTTTGAGCACGCTTTATTTTATTTTTATTTAACAACTAGGCGAAAGTATTTACGACAGCAGACATCTACACATAATAGCTCTAGTGGAACCCGAGACCTAATCGAAACAACGCCGCTGCCCATTGGCGCACGTAGCCAACTCTAGTAATTAGTGGACTTATTCAGCAAATATAAAATTACGGGAATATTTTTATAATAATTAACATCACTAACTAATCCATTAGGTAAGTATTTGTAATTTTAATTTTGGCAAACATGAAATTTAAAATTTCTATTTTTTTTGCTAAATATTTCTAGTTTTTTAAAATTCCTTATTTTCTTATATTTGTAATTTAATTTCTCTTGCACCACAACGCAATTTTTCAATTTTGTAAATTCTTTTTGAAAATATTTGTACTATTTTAATTTCTTTGCAAAGTATATACAATTTTTTAATTTATGTATCGTTAGTGTAAACGATTTGTAATTTTTACCTCGTTTTGCAACATATTTCTACTTGTTTAATTCCTTACAATTTCTTACAGCCCACTGTTTACGGCTCTTATAATTTCCCATAGACCTAAAGACATATTTAATTTTTGCATATGCGATTTTCTTAAATTTCACCCCCAGGGACTCTCGGCAAGTTAACTACATTTGTAGAGTATACTCTCTATATGGGTTGGAATATAACTGCCAAAGCGCATTATGGTCCGTCGAATTACACCGGAGATATAATTTTTACATATGCGATTTTCTTGAATTTCGTCCCCAGGGACCCTCGGCAAGTAAACTATATTTGGAGTGAGAGTATAGGGCTAAGGATATACCTGCCAACGCGCGTTATGGTCCGGCGTATAACACTGGAGATATAATTTTTGCACATGCGACTTTCTTAAATTTCACACCCAAGGACAGTCGGCAAGTAAACTATATTTGGGCAGTATACTCTCTTTAGGGCTAGGAATATAAATGCCAAAGCACGATATGGTCCGGCGACATTAAAATGCAGTTTGTTATCAATACACCAATTACTTATCAGATTCTCTTGTAGAAGTCTGGCATCACAAAGTGAATCAATTCGGTGAAATATCTTTAAGTCGTCTGCAAACACTAAAAAGCGGCACGTTAGTGATTGTAAGAGGTCATCTACAAATATTAGAAACCGCAAGGGTCCCAAGTTGGAACTCTGCGGCACTCCAGATGTTGTTAGATAACGCCTAGAAGAAAAACCATTGTACACTACACAATTGACTCTGCCAGTGAGATAGGATGTCATCAATTTCAGCAACGAAGTGCAAGAGCCGATAGTACCCAACTTCCGTAGCAATAACGAGAAATCAATAGAGTCAAAGGCTCTTGTGAGATCTGTGTAGACTACATCTAACTGTGAGCGTTGATCAAGAGTTTTACTAATGCTTTGTATTACACAGGCCAGGTTAGTAACTGTTGATTTACCTCTCACATAACCGTGTCGGTGCCAAGACAACCTGATTTTGAGTTACCGTAGATAGCATCACATAAAATTTGCTCAAACACCTTACAAAAATACTTAGTATAGAAATAGGTCGATAGTTCGTGATTAATTATGGTTTGCCTTTTTTAAAAACTGGTGTGATTCTAGCGATCTTCTAAACTGTAGGGTACACACAAGTTTTCATACATAAATTGTAGATAGCACATAGCAGAACAGCTAAAACCATCCGACAATCCTTTAGGAAGAAAGAAGGAATTTGATCTTCTCTGGCAGTAGAACTATTCTTAAGCCTGACGATACTGTTAACCACATCTGTCTCGGTAATGGTTTGTATACTGAAGGGTTGATAAGAAGAGTTCGTATCATAAATGCGGATATCGTCGCTAGGTAAAAAATGTTTATTAAATATATCCGCAAATGCATCTACTATAGCTTGTGGTTCGTCAAAGTTTGTATTACCCCGAAACAATCGCCCTGGAATGCGTGATTGATTTCTTTTTGTATTAATATATTTCCAAAATGCCCTGGGGTCCGACTTCAGATTTGTTTGAATTTTATTTAGGTGGGCTGTATGAGAATTGTTTATTTCCCTCTTCGTAATTCTACGTAACCTCGTAAAATGTTCATAAAACTTCGGATTGCCAGTAGCTACCCACTTACGGTGATAGTAGTTCTTCCTTTTAAGTCCATCAATCAAAGTCTTACCGAACCAAGAAGGATAAGAGGAAGGTACATAATGAGTGGTTGGAACTGACTTATTCACGATATTATATAATGTTTGATAAAAAATGTCAACGGCTGTATTTACATCTTCGGCATTTTGGACGAGGCTCCAATCTTGAACATATCACTATAGAGCATATAATAATTAACACGGAAAAAGTTGTAGTGCATGTTTGTATTGGTTGGGAAACGTTTTACTGAAGATGGACATGGAACTTTGAGTAAGGTATGTAGAGCTGGATGGTATGAGTCCTCTGGAACAACAGGATCATCTCAATGGTCAACCAATACTTGATAATCAGTACTGCAAAATACGAGGTCGAGAAGGCGTGAGTTAACGTTGGTAATGGTATTAAATTGGTTAAGGCTTACAGATGAAGTGAAATCACCAATACATGCATACTTAGGATCACCAACGTCTGGAGGAGAATAATTTCTGATATTAAAATCGCTAATTAACATCACTGGAACATCCAAAATTATCAGCTCAAGTGCTTCAAGGAAAAGAGTAATGTCATCCGCGGATTTCCGTAAAAATTAGCTGCTATTTTCACGTCTTTCGTATTAGCATGGAATTAAAAAACGTGCAAGTTTTCTATCGCTGGTGCGTTTTAAATCACGTGACTAAAACTTAAATTCTAAGGATTTTCAAAAGCCTTAAAATAGTGACATTTGAATGAACACTCTCAGAAAATCATCTTTATTCGTAAAGAGTCATTACATATAACTTCTGAAGCAGATAAAATTTCATACAACTTCCCCGTTAGAAAATCTTATTGGTTACTGAAGATTATTTTTGACAATAATACTTATTAGCTATATTTGCAACAAAAAAAAATTATACAATACCAAATTACATTTTTAAAGCAGTTTACCGATTATTTTAGTAGTGAATACAAGCAATATTTAAAATTCAATTCAACATCGTCTTGGAAATTTTACAAGCCTTTTCTTCTCCCTAAAATATCAAAATTCTTATTAATTATATATCCCCAAAAAAAAATTATACAATACCAAATTAAATTTTTAAAGCAGTTCTGTGGTTATTCTAGTAATTAATATAAGAACTATTTAAAACTTAATCAACATCGCCTTGGCAATTTCGCAGGCCTTTTCTTCTCCTAAAAGTTCCTTTACAACAGTTAAAGCAAACTTTGTAGCAGTACCAGGACCTCGACTTGTAATGAGATTTCCCCTTTAAACCTCTTCTTCTTTATATTCATGTCCCCCTTCTTTTTCTGGGTTGCAGGATGGGGCGAAACCCTTTTTTACCAGTGCCAATGCAATGCGCCTTCAAAGCAGTAGGAGCTTCGAAAATAATATAATAGAAATCAACACACTAAAAATAAATTTAGAATTAACCTGCACAGATGGCAGCTACTTTGCGACCACTGATCTCTTGGTCTTTTAATAATTTCCCAACTTGCTCAGATTCTGCCATAGCTTTGGAACCACCTAATCCACCTGGTAAAAGCAATACATCGAAAGTTCCAGCATCAAATGCTTCGGATATACTAATATCTGGTACAATGGCAACATTACGGGCTGATAATACAGGGTTCTTATCGGGTATTCCAGCAATACTTACATCAATCTGCAATTTAAATGCATTAAAAGGTTAATTATTATCATACAAATAAACATACACCGGCTCGCCGTAAAATATCAACAGCTGATATAAATTCCAACTCTTCAAACCATGAAAAAATCAAGGCCCTTTTTTACATTTTCAGTGCTACTTTTGCCTGAGTTTTTCGGTAAAAAACCCTTAAGAATGCTTGTCTGCTAACAAGAGATTTACAAACGTGACCTTTTATCGCGAAAATACTTTTTATTAGCATGGTAATTTAAATATAGAAACGATACTAATTTCATGTCAAACTTACTTCAATTTTGTCCAAAGATGTGTTATAGAGCCCCGGAGATTTACAACTTGACAACAATGTGTAACTTTAACCTTCACCTCTAGTCTCTAATCATGAATTATAATCTCTATAATCTCCATAACGAGTACAATTTAAAACTTTTTATGTAAAAGGGCCCCCATAAAATATTTTACCAACAAAGTGCTGGGAAGTTTGAATTCAGATTTTATCTTTAAATTAAAGGCGAAATTATATATACATACAAGTACATAATTTGAAACCCTTAATTTAATTTCAAAATTATGTAATTTACGAATCGAAACGACTATAAATTAAATGCTTTTGGTTTCTTTCTAGTCTTTTAGCAAATTATATTTACATATTTAAGAACAAAATAAGACAACAAAATTTATGTACACTTTACATCTAATCATTGTCCAAAATTGTGAATGTTTTTTTTAATTCAGTTTTTGGCATGAATGGTGGAGAAGCAAAATAATTTCCAGTGGTTTGTATTTAAAAATATGAATAGGACACATCTTGAAGCTTTTTAATTTAAAAAGAAAATTATGGTTTAGTTTAGATTTACAAGATACTAAGATACTAAATCATAGTGTTTAAAAAAAATACGTGTTAATTTGATTAATTTAATATTTTAATAATTCGACTTTAATTACAACAAACGTCTCTAGAGCTCTCACAACTTAAGAAGTACATATTACGTCATACATAACAATGACTTTAAAAAATTTTCATTGGCGCCGTAAATTTAATGCGCATAAGGTAACCGGGCTAGCGACAAAAATAAAACAATACATTTGATAAATAATATATCTTAATTGTGTAGCCAAAATAAATTGTTAATTGTTTTCTGATGTCATTTAAAAATGTAATTAACGCTGAATCTGCAACAAAAAGCTCAAATAAATTAACCTCAAAATCACTAAATAGCATGTGTAATTTGGAATTTTTGACATACCCACTTCTTGTTAATTTTTAAATTTCAGATTCTTATTTTCAAATAAAACAATGACAAATCATTTATTGTAACATTTTTTTACTATTTACTAAAAATTTTCCTAAATGTAAACACTGAAACAGTTCATTTAAAAACCCCTTTCCACAACACTTAATTCGTACTGGACGCACGTTTCGATAGCCAAGCTTTTCATCATCAGCAGCAAGCTGAACTAACAAACTAAGGGGAAAAACTAACCTTATAAGGAAAAATTATGCAATATGTAAATTTAAAATCCTAAAATTTAATGAGCGCTCATTGCACAGGACTATAAATAGCCTAAAGGTAAATGAGCAGAATGACGTAGTTATTAAATCTAGTATTACAATGAAGCGGGTTTATTGCACATGGTTAAAATTACAACTATAAATGATTAAACATAAAGTAACAAAGGATAAAGGCTGGAATTTAGTGGGCCTAAATCTGAATTCATTAAGTGAGTTTTGTTTTGTAAATTTATGCCTTCATAACAATTTAATTGAGCAGTACTTTTTCGTTTTTAATTAACTTTATATTATCAACATTATGGTTATTTTCAAGATATGTAGGGTAACGCTAGATTTATCAAACCTTTGAATTTGAGATGAGCCAAATGTTCTTTTACCAATTTGATTGACTTTTGTCTGCCCAATATACACTGATCACAATTTACATAAAATTTTTGAAATTCCTGATTTTCCATGTTATCCAAGGGGTTTTTGGGAAATTTCCAAAAAGGTTTTTTAAGGTTTTGCTGAAGAAAAAACGATCTTGCGGTAAACCCCTAGAAAAGATTTTTTGAAGACCTTTGGTGTAACAGGGAAAAAAGGGTAATTTAACATATTTTTATTATTAGGGGTCAATGCGTTCAATGTGCTTACATTTCTAATTTTAATCTATTCTTATGTTTCCTAATAGTATTATAGACGACATCTTCAGAGAATCCGTTAAAGTTAGAAATATTATGATTTCTTTTAGTTCATTTTGATATCTATCTTTAGTTAAAGGAAAATTGAGAAACCCGGGCCCAAAAAGTTAATAGCCGAAAGTTTGTGTTCATATGAGGATTAGAATCCTGTAAGATGAATCTATTATTACTAGTAGGTTTCCTATGTACGTCTATTTCTAACTTATTTTTATTTCTTATTACTAACATGTCGAGGAAAAATCCTGTTGTTTTTTTCTTCTTCGTGGGAAATTTGATAGAGGGAAATTTTGAGTTAAGTTGTTCATGAAATCCGTTATTGAACATCATCAAAATTTTCTTTTAAAGGGTTCTCTGAAGATGTCGTCTATAATACTATTAGGAAACATAAGAATAGATTAAAAATTAGAAATGTAAGCACATTAGAACGCATGGACGGCCGTAATAATAAGAAATATGTTAAATTCCCTTTTTTTTCCAGTTACACCAAGGGTCTTCAAAAAAAACTTTTCTAGGGTTGACCCCAAGATCGTTTTCCTTTGAGCAATAACCTTTAAAAACCCCTTAGGGAAAATTCCAAAGACCCATTGGATAACATGGATAAATCAGGGAAATTTTCAAAATTTATGTAAAGATTGTAAACAATGATTTTCGGAAAAAATCAATCAAAATTAGGTACAAAGAACATTTGGCTCATCTCAAATTCAGAAGGTTTGATAAATTTTAGCGTTGCCCTACATATGTTGAAAATAACCATAATGTTGATAATATAAAGTTAATTAAAAACGTAAAGAGTACTGTCAATTAAATTGTTATGAAGGCATGGGAATTTACAAAAAAAAAACTCACTTTAAAGAATTCAGATTTAGGACCACTAAATTCCAGCCTTTTTCCTTTTTACATCAGTTTAATCATTTATAGTTGTAATTTTAACCATGTGCAATGAACCGCTTCATTGTAAATAGGGTTTAAAAAGGGTTTTAGTGAACTGTTCCGTACATATATGTATAACAAAACAAATAAAAAAACTATATGTACAAATTTCTTTCGTTTTTATTTAAATTATAAATTTTAATTTAAAATTTTATATTATTCGGGTCCACTATTAAACTCATTTCTTCATCGTAATCAGTTGTCTTCCTGATTCGCCAGTGTTGACCATGAATGTAATTCTTCAGTTACGTCACAATTTTTTGTTCCTGAGCCATATATTGTTCTACAATTTGATCAACATGATTGCACACTGATGCCCATTCTTCTGTTCAAATGCTTCAAAATTTTTCTCTAGCCAACTTTTCAACATCATCTATTTTAAAAGTTACATTTCGTACAGCCAGTTATTGACAATAGCCCATATTTTTTCTATTGGGTTGAATTCCGGGTGGTAAGGTGGTAGCCTTAAAACATTATCCCCATGCTTCCAAAGCAGTGTATCTAACTTATACTGTGGATTTTCCGTTTTATGCATTTTAATTAATCATATAATAACAGTTTAGTAAAATGCGGAGGGGGAAAATTTTTCGTAGCTACCCTCTATCATTTCATTTTTCCTTGATGTAGTAGGGATCACGAACCATTCGAATATTGTGTAGATTACCCAAATTTTTGGGGGAAGATTTGGTAACAGCGTTATCTACCCAGGTAAAGAAGAGAATTCATTTGATCATGGTAGTCGCCAGATTTAGTGCCTAGAAAATATTAAACCTTTAATTTCTTATAAACCGTAATATTGTTAAATTTATAAATGTCATACATGCAAAAGAATTGCTAATACACTTTTATTACTTTTGCCAAATACCTAATTTAAATATAAGTAAACTATTTGATATAATTTCCATTTTCCCTCCAGCATGCATCATAATTAATCTTTTCCCCTTGCTGATAGGTTTCTTTAAACCAAGAGATGAATTATCTGCCCATTCCTTAGGTGCTGTATGGGAACTATGAATATAAGATTCATCTGTAAAAACTATGGGTCTACCTTCCGCAATGTATTTTTGAAGCTGGTGTAAATATTTAATACGTTTGGCTCTAATATCGTAGGACTCTATTAAAACTTTCCGTTTATCAGTAGTTCGCAAAATTCTTACTTAAAACCCAGCTTCTTTATTATTTTTGATAATGATGTTCAACTGCCATCAAATGAAAGCCTTTTATTTTTTCATGTATACCTCTTATGTTAATTTTGTTTTACCTACCTTTTTGTGGCTAGTTTTTCATTTTATATGAGAATATTTTATAATGTCGACAGTGTAAAAGTTTAGTATTTTTGAATGATGGAATTTAGTTTAAAGTCAAAGATCAACTATATCTTTGAAACTTAATAACTTCTATATAAGAAGGTGCGTGAAGATCTTTGCACCTTTGATTTCTTAAAATTTGATAATGTTCACGTTTTGTGTTGATTTGCACAAATCAGGAAAGATTTTATTTTGTGTTCGTTCCTTTCTCGATGTGATCGGGAACTCAGATATACGGAAATGAGGGGAGGTGAAGATTTCTATTTAGCCGGTACTACTGTCCTTTTTCGGTTATTAAGGAATTCGATAATTGCAACATTTTGTGCTTATTTGTGCCATAAAAATGTCGATTTGTGATTACGTTTCGAGATATTTGAGAGTGAATGTTTAATGTGAAAACTTATTCAACAGTCACCGCACTAACTCTTTGGTTTTTGAAAATTAAATGATGGCATGTCTTGTGCTTGTTTTGTCGTGTTTTGTGCCATAAAAAAATTGTTTCGTGCTCGTCCCGTCTTCGAAGTATTTGAGATTGAGGGTTGATATCAACCCTTGAGCCAACAGCCACTGCACTAATGTTTCGATTTTTTTAAATTTGATAATGGTAACGCTTTCCATTAATTTTGTGCCGATTTGTGCGGCAAAAATTTCGTTCTTTGCTTAACCCGTTTTCGAGATATTTGAAAATGAAGGTTGGTGGGGACTCTTATTCAACATTCACCGCACCAATTTTTCCTTTTCTTTTTTAAATTCTGTGGTGGCAACGTTTTGTGCTCGTCTTGTTCTCGAGATATTTGAAAATGGGTGCTGGTAGAGATCCTTGTGCAACAGTCACCGCTCCAATTGTTCAGTTTTTTAAAATTTGGTGATAGTAGCGTTTTCTTTTGGACTCGCTGATTTTTACATAGAAATCATCTTAATCATTACACACTGTTGAAATTAAAAGTTTGTGTATGTTCATTTTATAGCTAGTTCCGAGTAAAAGATTTAAGATCTTAAAGTTTTGATGTCTACTGATAACACTCTTCTTTAAAAGCACTTCTTTTCCATGTCTTAATGTCTTGAAAAACATCGAAGAACACGAAACTCAACTACAAAGGAAGAATTGCAACAACATATTGAAGATGTATGGATGGCATAATAGCAACGAGATTAAAAAACAGTAAAAAGCTGCATTGACAGTATGCCAAAAAGGATTGAGGAAATAAAACACAGAAGAGGAACAAGCAAATATTACTAAATATATGTCCAAATTATACTTAATTGCATGGTACATGTAATTAAATAATAATATTACCAACATTACCAACTGTTTTTTGTGGCCCTAATTCGATTGCCAGGGATTGCAAAAAAGGAAGGCAATCGTCCAACTCAACCTCCATGGTGAAGCTTATGGAATCATGTCGGGAATTCAGAATCGATAAGAAATTGTTTAAAGATTCGTTTCTATGAGGCCAGATGGCAAAAGTATCATCAACGTATCTGTACCAACACTTTGGCTTAAGGTTGTAAGATAATAGAATATGCGGATTCCTTATTGTCAAAGATTTATCTATCTTACTTTCTGAATTCGAATTTCCGTATTTAGCAAGATTAAGCAATGAGTCGTACATAATGATCAAGTATTAAACGTTGGCAAAACTAAATTCATTCTTAAAAAAGAAAAAGACGAATTAGCAATTAACAACATAACTATTCAAAATATCAATTCTGCTTTAAATGATAATACAAATTTAATATTTCTAGACTTGACTATAGATTAATTATTTAAATTGGGGAATATATGTTGATACGTTGGTAATGGGGCTGAACCAAATCAGCTACTGCATGAGGATCTTGAAAAGCAATTGCGATCAATCTATTCTAACTACTATTATGGGATCTCATCATTTCAAAATTCAAATACGGCATCCTCTTTTGAGGAAGTGCTGCAGGCTTTTCTGTATTCAGAAACAGGTCATACACACGGTCATTGGTTTTCCTTTCATAGAATATTATCGGGAAATACTTAAATCAGCCAGATTTCTTGTTATACATAGTTGCTTTTTACATTTATGTATGTATGTTTTATATTTAACTTTAAGTACAAAGGAATATTATTGCATGCAGCTGAAACATTGATTTGTATTGTTATGTTATGTTCAACGTCGTGTTTACGACGACAACAATTTCTCTCGGTTGTCATTTCGATACTGAAGTAAATGTCAGGCTGGCCACTCTTTGGCCACCAAATACCCCTCTTGCGGGGATAATTGGTAATTTTGCGTTACCATTCCCCCCCTAAGCCAACCGTCCTTGAGGCGAGGACGGTAGAAATTAATTATAAGTCCAGATAACGACGAGTGTGGGGTATCATGGACAATTCCACTCATTTATCAATTTTCCTATTCAATTACTTCTTCTAAATTAAAGTAAAAATCGTCTGGAATAAGCAACAACGTACATTTCAAAGCACAACAGATAATATTTCGTCAATTAAATCCTTATCTGAAAGGTTTCCATAAATTAGTAGTGGATTTTCTCTTTTAAAGCTTGCTGGTGACAATTCGTACCACAGAATCATCAACAAACAACCTCCTGGTTAAGTCACTGCATTCGTTCTCGAGTACTAATATCATATTGATTGAAAGTCATCAAAGAGTTAGTTTCTAATTAGGCAAATTATAAAAAGAAAACAATCGCCGGTCTTTCGCGATTTAAAATAAATGAAAGAGTAACGACACCCTCAATTATCATCAATCTTTATTCGGCCTTGGTTGAATCAAAGTTTGTCGTGAATCCAATCCAAAGATAAGTGTTCGTGGTGTATTCAAAGTCATTATTAGAAAAGCAAATTGGGTTAAATATCCAGAACAGGCTGTTCCTGTGGTGTGTATTTAAACAGAGTGTTTATTTACATTGGCGTCGGTCGAAAGTTTAAAGGTTAGTTGATTTTAAAAATCTTAAAAATTCGTTAATCTGATTTCACTAAGTTATAAATTCATTCAAAATTGCCACAAGGGTATCTAGGGATACCCCCGTACCTACGAAAATCATTTAATAGAGTTAAATTTACATGTACGGATGAGGAAATCTAATTAGATATCCTCATTTGTATGTTTTTGTCGAGTAAATTACTGCAAACGTTCTACAGAACTGAACAAATCGTATTGCTACTAATTCTGATGCGACAGTAGTTCAACTCACTGGCTTAAACCGCCATAATTTATGGCGGTTTAACAAACATACAAATGAGGATATCTAATTAGATTTCCCCATCCGTACATGTAAACATCTACTTCGTATATATACGATTTAAAATATTGAAATGCCATTACCTTCCACAAAGCTATGCCGACGAGATGTATAACATCGAAACGCGCGTCCATAGATGGTGGATAGGTGATGGCATTACTTTTCAGAGTTAAATTTGAAAATTTAACAAAATTTAGAGTAGAAACCCTGAGAAAGATATTTCAAATTTGGCGCCCAACGTGGGGCTCGAACCCACGACCCTGAGATTAAGATTCATTTGACAGTTAGCAAATCTGCTCTGGAATCTGCCAACAAAACAGCAGAACATCGCTTAAAACAATGGCCGGTATGTTCTTCTAGAGGAGACAGCGATAACATTCGGTATATCGCCAGTAGTATGTATATGTATACCTACTAGTTGTCATATACATCGGCCATTCCAGTATGATACAAAGTCTATGATGATCAATGGGATTTGCGAATCGTTTCTACGATTTCCCCTATATTCACTTCATCAGTACTATCAAGAGTGACATCAAATTATAATATTTGGCACAAAAACTTGAAAACTAGTATGGATGAGAGTATCTAGCTAAAGTTATTCTAATCACTGAAGATGTCGAATTAATAGCTATATCTACAAGAGGTAAGCAACTGGTAATGCTCCACTTTTCTGTGAGGGAGCAAACATATATATTGTAGTGGGATGCTCCAACGTGAACAGCGTATGTTAAATTCATTATAATTAATATATCAAAATTCGCCGAGATTAGATATTGATAGAGTTTTATGCGGAACTATTTTCGATTAATATTCGAGTTCCGACATTTTTGATTATTTATATTATCAATCTTTTCTTAAAAAAAAAGACTCGGTTAATGACAGGTTACAGGGGAGAGTTAAAATCTCAGCTTATTTTAAGTTATTTCTATATTAAAAACATTATTTGTAAAAATGACACATACACACACAAAAAGGTAAAATATCGTGAAAGTCACCAGTGCAAATATATAAAACACATTTCATGTGAACCATAAATGATATCCAACGATTGTTAAGGATATTTAATCAGTAGAGTTGCTCAATTTGCGCCAACAGCCAGTGGCGGGCGTATAAAAGTTTACTCAAAATAAATGACCACAAATAAAATATAATACGTGCTCAAACACTTACCGTCTTAAGAGTCTTCCGTGAAATCACAAAATGAATAATGTCTGTTAAATATCTGCAACATTAGATATGTTTCCACAGTTGTTTCGGCAAACCGAGTGTGTGTAAGAATAGGTTCTGGTGGCTCAGGCATACGGGGGCACAGTCCGTGAAATTTGCGAATACGTTTCGGGGATTTGACAGACACTGCTTTTGTATGCGCTATTAAAGGGTCTACCTCAGGATAACATTTTCTAATACTATCTGCCACATGACTGAAAGCATGCATTTTACACGTAACATGTAACAAGTTAGCACAATGTTTGCGGCACCATCACTCATAAACATCAACAGTTGGTTTGTTGAAAGTTCAAACTTTTCCAATGTATTTAACACTAACTTTGCAATTACTTCGGCAGTACATAGTTGTACTCGTCTGGAAGCTAATAGAATTGAAAGTGACGATTGATGTGGTTCCATTGTACGTACCATTACATTAATCACAGAATGTTTCTTACGATCTGTTGTTTCGTCCACACATAACCACAGTTTTTTATCTTTCAACTCCGATTTAATTCTTTTTTCAACATGTTCACGAGCAGATGGCAGAATTCTTTGTAACGATGCCCGACTTGGTAATTTGCAGTCCGAATATTTATTCCAAAAGAAGACATGCTTCCTTGTCTAGTAAATTAGACGGTAAATTACATGCAATAAAGGTAACACATAAATTAAACTTAAATTTGTCATAGTGTCGTGTGCAATTTTTTTTTGAAGTATTTAGGTCAGACATTCTGTAACTGTGTCCAACATTGGTCGTTTTCGCGACATAGGCAACATTTTTAAAACAAACGTAGAACTACGAACCTCCGCTACTGCCCGTTGGCGCTAGTAAGCCACTCTATTAATCAGTTACAAAATTTTAAGAACCATTGGAAGAAATTTAAGTGAAGAAAACCATCAGAGGGCTTCAACATAAGGGGATTTTACCAAGAAGAGGGAAAAAGGAATCAAAAAGAAGGGGATTTCACCAAGTAGAGGGAAGAAGGAACCAGTGGGATTTTACACACACACACACATATAAAAAACACGCCACACCATAACTATAAGTAATTTTAATTAAATTAAACTAATTTTTTCCTTTGTAAGTAAATACTTAAAATAAAAACAAAACTGATTATCTCCCCAATTCAAATATTTGAATTGTTATTTGTAACATAACAATATATACGACAATTTGAAATACATCTACCAACTTCCACAGAGGTATGCTGATGAGCCGTTAGGCGGCGAAACGCGCGTCCGTACATGATGGTTGTTGGTAGTTGGTTTCACCCTTATCTTTCATATTTTCTGCATTACATAATATAATATTAATTAATATAATTACGTAAATAACAATTATATTATCATTAGTTAATTTCTGTTTTTGTTTAATTAAGCATTATTATGATTATGATACCCCACACACCTGATAACCCAAATGAACATTGGTAGGGGACGGTCGTATAAGAGTACGTACTTGGTAAGAATATGCATTGCGATTATTTTGGTTACTGGTGTACTTTAATGCAAGTTTTGCACCTTGGCAAGTGAATTAGTTGAGTGTTGCGTTGTACGCAAAATTTAGCGTACGTACCTGTACAGTTGTGGAAGTTACTGGTAAGTAATGTTTTTAATAGTAAATGACGTAATTTCAAAGCATTTTGAAATAATTTTGGACGATCGAATTATAACCTCCAATTTTCTATTTTAGTACGCGCATTCGGATACCCTACTGTTCTCTTGCCTACTGATATTATACATATGTCGCTCGCATTTTAATATTGTTTCATACTGTGCATGATGTTCAAGAGTACGCTTGCGTACTCTTGGACAATACCTAACTAAACTAGTTTTTCAGATATGGGATGTCGTTACAAAAGGAAATCCGAGCGGCACCTCAAATTTACTGAGAAGATGTTTAATGAAATTAAACAGAAAATAGCAAATGGTTACTCTAAACGTGCCTTAACATTAGAATACGGAATACATGATGCTACATTGCGAAAACCTTTAAAATTAAACACCATACCTACATCGCTTGGAAGATACAAATCTGCTTTTGCAGCAAATTTAGAGAATCGTCTTGTTGAGCACATTAGAACATTGGATTCAATATTTTTTGGAATTACTTTGAAGCAGTTGCAGATTATTGCATTTCAGTACGCCGAAGGAAGTGGTCTCGATCACTGTTTCTCGAAACAAAAAGGTATGGCTGGAAAAGAATGAACTATTTCTTTCTGTTAAAAAAATAATTTAGCAGTCAGACAACCCAAACAAACAAGTTTGGCACGAATGATAGGCTTTAATAAAATTTAAGTCCAACGACTCTATAATAATTTAGTCCAAATATATACGAAATATGAATTTTTCCACAGCACCATTTTCAATATGGACGAGACTTCAATTTTAACTGTACTTACAAAAAATCCCAAAGTGATTTCCCCGAAAGGTAGAATGGCTGTTGGAAAAATTGTTAGTGAAGAAAGAGGACAACTAATAACTAGAGCGGGCCAAATTGCGCCATCCAACAGAATCGGAATCAGGCGCAACGGCCGCTTATTGTAAATAGCGTATATGTGAGTCACAGCAGATATGTGATATTTCGAAATTAATACACAAGAGTAAAAAAATAAAGCTGACGCAATAATAATGTTTAGTAATTAGAGCGGATAATATATATATATATACATATATATATATATATATATATATATATATATATATATATATATATGTACACGCTGAGGTGTTTTTATTTTCATTATGATTTTTTATTTGATTGAAAACGGTATGCCTTGTAAATGGGATGTAATAAGGAAATAACTGAGAAACTGAACGCTTTTTTTATTCTGTTGTACTTAATAATGTAACTGTAAATAAAGATATAATAAATTCTATCCTTCTTAATAATGCGGATAGGCTTGTTTAAAAAGTTGCACCATCAGATAAGTTTCCACATTTGCCTCGGTGAAGGATGTTCGCCGAGACGAAAAAATGTTCTTATATTTCGGAAACGACCGTTCCACGTCTACCGAAGTAAGACAGGCGTAATTAAAATAATCTTTAGACTTAGTCAAGGAATCTGCAGATGCCCCATCGCACATTTGTCTTAATCTCGTGTAGTCCGGATTCTTTTTTAAAACACTATCGAACTTAGCTAAAACTCGTCCACTTGTTGCATCGTTTATACTGTGTAACAATGTACTAACTTCGTCCACGACTTGCACTGATTCTACCAACGACAATCCAGAATTTTACAAATTTTCTATCGCGTCTACTAACGCTTTGTAATTGTTGCTAATATTCTTTAGATGTGTTTCAACAGAAATATCGAGAAATCCCTTCTGGCTCATCCTAATAGCTCTAGCTTCGGCAGGGACGAATTGCAAAATAACGGATTTGACTTCTTCAAAATGTTCATTATAATAAAAAGCGGCTTTTAACCACGTTCACCAACGCGTAAGAATGAGCTGTGGTGGTTCTCGAATACCAGGGCATAACCTGTGGAATGCCCTAGTCCTCTTAGGACTTTTGAGAAACACTTTTTTTGTATTTGCTATTAATGCATCCACCTCCGGGTAACACTCTCGAATAGTTTGTGCCACAAGATGTAAAGCATGGACTTTACACGTAACATGTAAAAGTCCTTCACACTTTTCTTTAAGGGAACGGCCTACACTACACATTGTTGCTGCACCATCGCTCATGAACAACAACAGTTGACTGGTTGACACTTGAAATTTTTGTAACGTTTCGAGAACTACGGCCGTAATTGCTTTACTAGTACACTGTTTTAATCTTCTGCTGGCTAATAGAATTGCAAAATTTGGTTTAATAGGATCTAATACGCGCACTATTATATTGAAAATAGAATTTTTTGCAATCTGTCGTCTCATCAAAACATAGCCACAGCTGTTTATCTTTTAATTCGGCTTTAATTCGATTTTCAATGTCCTCACGTATTCGTGGAATATCTCTCCGTAACGCTGTCCGAGATGGTAGTATCCACTCGGTATTGTATTACCCCAGAATTTTCGAAATGCTTTTTTATCAAGTATACGAAGTGGTAGACCACATACCATAAACGTTAAAAGCAATTCTAATTGAAATTGACGTTGTTGTGACACACCATTTCTTTTATTTCTGTGGTGTGCGCTATTTATATGTCTTTCACAATCACGTTTGCTCCAGCACAGTAGTTTCTTTTTACAACTTTACAGAAAATTGTACTCCCATTGTAGTGTAAATCCACAAATTCACTAAGAAATTTATTAACTTTCGTAGGTAATGGCCTTTATTTTTAATAGTTACGTTAGACATAATCACTAAAGCGAGCACACCGACGCTTGTTTCTAGTATGCCACGAAGTGGTGCAAACGTAACATCTGCAGACTCGTCATTTGTTGATGAATAGAGCGCGTCATCCGTAAATGAATAAGCCCCTGTTAGTTCGTAGCCGTCGATGAATGAACTTTTTTGTAGTGGCCCACTGTGAACAACGCCTATTTATCAACGAACACCCAAACTGCAGGTGTATTTTTGCGCGTCTTCACGACGTAATAGACAGTGGTTTTGGTCCTCGTCCTAATAATTACATATTTAAATTACCTATGTTTACGTACATATATGCGCCCGGCAGCCTGATTGCGAACCTGGCGCGTGGCGCTCTTGGCCCGCTCTACTAATAACAGCAGTCTCTTGTATGAGTGCTGCAGGATACTTTGTACCCCTAGCGCTTATCTTTCCCAAAAAACGCCGGAACGATGAACTAATAGATGGTGCACCACCTGAGTCACTTCTGATGGTCTCTGATTCCGGTTTTATAAATTTTGAATTATTTCTGGATCGGTCATTGCAGAAAGGCCTGTATTATTAATACTGGACGACCATTCCGCACACATAAGCTTGAAAGCGGTAGAATTTTGTCATAAAAATACATCCACATGGTCAGCTTACCACCACATGCGAGCCATAAAACGCAACCTCTGGATGTAACATTGTTTGGCCCATTAAAAACTGCATATAGTCAAGAAGCAGATCAGTGGATGGTGTCTCATCCAGGAAAAACAATCACACAGTTTCAAGTTGCTTATATATTTGGCAAAGCATATAAACGTGTGGTTAAACAAGATAAAGCTGAGAAAGGCTTTGAGGTTGCCGAAATTTGGGAACTAAATTGCAACGCTTTTAGTGAAGAGGATTTTGCTCCGTCTTCTGTAACAGACAAAGAAATCAACAAAGACCATAATGACCATCCACATGTAGACATCGAAGAACCCGTATCTTCGAATATTACCGACCCAACAAATAATGTTAGAGTCGAATGCAGATTATGCGGCGGTGGAAGATGTTTCACTGGAATTTCATGTTGAAACTGTTTTAGAAGACTTATTGAACACTCTATCTGCACGTAAAGACAGTTCCATTAAAGTTTTAGCCTTTGTATCACCTAATGCAATTTGTCCGATTCCGAAGGTAATTGAAAACGCAATCAAGAAGAAAAGAGCCTCAAAAATGTCTGAGATTCTTACAAGCTCTCCATACAAGAATAATCTGGTAGAAAAATATCAAAGCACTCCAAACAGTTCGAAGAATAAAGCACATAAAAATATGCATTAAATAAACCTAAAAATGAAGGATTCTGCGCAGGCCGTGAAGAGAAGTATGGGGATCCAGCAGAACTGGATCTAATGTATTACCTGCAAAAAGTGGTGGCACGAAGTATGCACGACTTACAAGGGATTTTCTCCTGCGATATATGTCCATAAAAATACTTTTTCTACTTAATAACATTAATAACTTACGAATTATTAAACTTTTTTCATCGTTAACACTTGTTCAAATGTAAAATTTTTTTAGTTTTTATTATTTTAACTAATCGCGTACTCTTACCTTTACGAAAATGTACTCTTGACGCAACGACGACCAAGAGTACGCAAATGCATTGATTTGTATTTTTTTAATAAATAAATATTTTCTCTATTAAATCATTTTATTTGACACATTTTAGAAAGCATAATAGGTAATCTTCACAGAGCTCTCCCCACTTCATCTCTACTAATTAATTATAGAAAATATACGGATTTTAAGGTTAGATGTGTACTTTTATACGACCGTCCCCTATTAAAAACAAAAGACACACTTCATACCCGGAACTAGGGGAGAAGAAGCATGAAAGGGATATTTTTAATAATCACTTGGAAATTTCGAAAATTACATATTAAATTCTTTTCAAATTTAGTCAGTGAGTACCTTCGAATGTTTCCCTCATTTTTTACCTAAAGCAGTTTCAATAGTTACGTGTTATCAGGGGTTATCAAAGGTTTCTCTTACTAATGAATTTGTCCCTTTCAAGACGTTTAGATGTGACGAAAGGGACATGACCAAAGCATCCGTAACACTATATAAAAAACTGGTCATTGGATAGTATAAAAATACTACTCTTTACTCAAAAAAAAAATTTAATATACATTAAACCATTAATGTTAGAAAAATCTATTGAAAATTAATAAAAGCCTTTTACTCTTCTGGACCCTTCCAGTTGTTGGGGCGTCGGAAGTACCATAACAATATCACTTTCATTCACCTCACTTATGTCGTCACATTCCGGAAATTTAAAATTGTCAGTCTTTTTTTTAGAAACTTGATCCTAAATTCTTTTTCTACCACCTTTCCAAAACTTGACCTACAGCATGTCTGAAATTATTTTTTTCTTTTGTTTTAAACTTCATCACGACGTAGTCATTTGGTTGAGTTGGCCTAGCTTCATGCTCAGCATCAGAAACATCTGTATCATAATCATCATTATCGTCTTCATCGTACTCCACACTTTTAGAATCTGTAAAACTACTCGTGCTAGGTTCCCGGAACAGTTTCTTCTTACTTTTATTATCACTTCTTATGAGGGATCGTTTTCGTTTATTTTTTTTTTCTCTTCAGCTTGTTGTTTTAGAAACTCCATTTTAGGTGAGTCAGTAATTACTTTCGAAGATCCCTTTTTGTTTTGTCTAAATGGTGCGTTTGGAAGAGGCCTCAGTATTTCTGAAGTAATAACGTGTTGCTGGACAATGACAATACGAGGTTCTTCATTATCTTCACCGACATCAACTGAAGTTTTGACAGTTGTGGTTGATCAGTTATGGCGGCGTATAAAAAATCTGAAAATATGTTGGGGTTGAACGGGAAAATGCCTGCTTTTTGGAAGCCTGTTCTTCATTGTAAAGCCTTTTCATAAGCCAGTTTCGCCACTTTTGGTGTAGTGTAGATAGTGACGAACTGCAACAGTTCATCTTGGATTATTCACCATCCAATCATTTAGTGCGGATTTATAAAATGTGTTGAAAGAACCAAAAACTGATAAACTCAAAGGCTGTAGCCTATGGCTACAGTGAGGTGGGAATGTCAAAATGATGACATGAATCTCTTTTGCATAAATAGCCACGTTCATACTAATATAGCTCTTATGGTTATCAATTACTAATAATACTGGATTTGCTTCGCTAGGCTTGGCATGTCTAACAAAGTGTTTGAAAGCTGCAAAAAAGTTGTCGGCAGTCATCCATCCAGCCTTGTGGGCTAAACCAAGACTTGCAGTAGGGCAATCTTCTATCATAAACTCTTTAAAGTTTACTCCTTTTGTAGCAACTACGTTTGGTGGCTCAGTGACAGTTAAAAGACCTGTTTCGTCTCCGTTGTATATATGTCTCTTCTGGGCGAAATTTATATTTTTTCTGAAGACATTCCAGATTTCCAAAAAAACACCCTCCAGTTGACTTATTGAAAGCTGTGGCACAAGCTAAGCTCGTTTTCTCTGGTTTTCTTAACGAAAGTGTATTATGCCTTCTCATAAGAGCAGTTTATCCCTGGGATAATCTTTCTCTGAAATGCTAACTCCCGTACCTGCGCACGAGTCAGTCCATGTGCCACTAAAGATGCAGTGTTTAAATAGTCTTCTAAAAGCTGTTTCTCATTTTGCATGAAGATGTTTCTATTGCCAATATTCGGCTGGTACTCTAATTTCTCTTCTATAAGAAGATCGTTCCTCGCTTTTTTAACTAAACGGGCTAGCATTGACTTGGCTATTCCCGTGGAGTTTGCTACTGATCGAACTGATTCACCGCGATCGATAACTTCCATAACGGCATTTTCAATTTCTTCTGGACCTTTTCTTACTCGTTTTTTCTTAATGCACGGAGAGAAGTAATCGTTCCCATTAAGTGTTTTACGCATAACAAACCTTCAAAGTATTGAAGGGACAATGTCCCTTTCATGACGTTCCGGCATGTCCCTTTCAATACTGATTGCATATTCTACGATTATATGTAAAAAGAAAATTACTCACTCGCCATTCTGAGAAGATGAATCCAGAAATCTAAACTACAATATTGAAGAAAGTTTTAGTTCAATAATTAAAAAATTAAAAAAAATAAAATAAAAACAATTAAAAAAACGAAAAAATTTAAGGTTTCACTATTTAAGGTTTTTAAACCAAAGATACTTCACCCACACATGGAAATACTTGAGCATGTGTATTTCTTTACAGAAGAATAAAAGTGAGTCTTAGGACCATCTATTGATGAAATATGAAAGCTCTACACCATTACATACTCCAGTGTTCCTTTTAATGCTTGTCCCTTTCATGCCACCTCTCCCCTATATCATAATGGAATCAAACTGATAGCAAAGAGACCTTAATTAAGCATTAAGTAACAAACTTCAACTATTTCAAAATTTTAGATTTTTTTGTTATATTGCTCATTGTAAAGATTTTTTTTCTGACTTGTCTCAACCCACTTCTGCTGCAATTTTTCTAACTGTTTGAAATAAATCAATATATACCAGCCTATCTTTTTCCTTGTCAGTTGATCTAATGCTTTTCCTTAATATTTTTATAAGCAGAATACTAGGTAACACTAGAATATTCCAGAGTTTTCATCTGAATACCCATTCAAATATAAAAACATCAAAAGTTATTAGAATATTATCTTTCCATTTTAAAAGTGATTTCTTTCCTTTATGCATTTCAAACTATCCCGAATTTTCTTCAAATATACATGCAGTCTGAATTAGCATAATAGCACGATGATACAAAACAAATAACGGGGTGTAATACATTACGTTTTATTTTAGTTTTTATCTCGTCATTGATTTTCGATTTCTTGACGAAACAAAATGTCTACGATGCATTTCTTAACTACTAACCATCACAGAGCTGCAGCAACTAATCTCTTTAAAAAACTAAAATTGTCAATAAAAGAAGTGTACTACTTTTCACGTATCTACTAATAATTGCAATGGAAAGATGGTTTGGAAAAGTTGCTATTATTACAGGAGCTAGTGCTGGAATGGGAGCGGTGATATCGCAATATCTGGTTGAACGAGGGATGAAGGTAAGGTATAGATACAGGTATCTATGTATATGCACATTACATCGTATGTATTATTTTTTGAAATTTACATTAAATATTATTGTTGACATAAGTTGCAAGTGGAGACTTTAGACTTTGGATATTAATGTTAATCAGTCGTAATAATAACTAATAACTCATGGCCGGCCGATGCTCCCTGTAATTGGCGAAAGCTGTTGGGGATGTAAAGCCGTGAATTATTATTATTATTAAACACTCTTGAACATACAGTGTAGCTTTCTTTAGTTCTAAAATGTTAGGATGTTAAAATCACCATTGAAAATTTAAATAAACTAAGCAGTCGAATATATTTGTTGTTGGCATTGCTTTAGCGTTACTTCCGAGTTTGCATGATAATGGTAACCTTGAGAAACAAAAATAGATTCCCAAATTATATTTGGATATTTTTTGCTATTCCTTTTATAGCTTGATCAATGGTTGTAGTAATACAATTTCATTGTATACAAATATAGTTCGAACTCCGACAAACGTGCACAATGTGTACCCGGATGAAGTATCTTATTCCTGTAAACCTTCTTATTCTTGGTTTAAATCATTCTTGAAAAATAATTTTACTTAAGTTGAGATATACAGTGCTCAAACTTGTGATAAAACAAACAAGGTGTTATTGAAATAAAGAAATGTTACATTCTTCTTAAGCAAGCTTCCTTTATTATTTGTAAGGAAGCTTGATCCTAATCTGATGAAAGGCTAAGTAGTGAGTTTAAAGAAAAATAAAAGATGATAGTTGTTCAATAGAAATAAATTAAAATGTGCGACCCTTGATAAACTAGAATGTTTCTTCGCAAGTTTGACCATTCTATTCATCAACATCACAAAATAAGCATAACAATTGATCAAGAATGACTTTTTTCAAAAAATAAAAAATACGAAAAGAGTGGAGTACCCCATCCGGGCACACATTGTATACGTCCATATTCCTCAAATTTTAATTTCATCTTTGTTGGAGAATAAATGAACTTTGCCAAACCGTGGAGTGACTCACGCTGTATATACAATATGAAAATCATGCAAAAATTACTTTTTTTGGATTCAGGCAAAAACAATCACAAAATACAGGAAAACTGTTTTACATTGACCCTTACAATATACTTAATTAGTGTTAAAATAAATGTTTTTGTGGTTATAAAGCTTCCTAAAAAAATTAATGGATTTAGTTGAAAAACAAAATATCTATTAGATATTAGACTAAAAGATATTGCTAATTTCTTCTATAAACAAGGTCGTCTGTGAATATTTTACTGAAACTTAGTCTGGAAAAGTTAATAAGAATGTGAAAAGTATTTTTGGCAGGTGATTGGTTTGTCTCGAAGAATCGAAAGAATTGAAGAACTATCAAAGAGAATGGTGGAGCAACCTGGTAAACTGCATGCATTCCGTTGCGATATAAGCAAAGAAGAAGACATTTTAAGAGCTTTTAGATGGATTAGGGATAATTTAGGGCCTGTTCACGTACTTATTAACAATGCTGGGTTAACAAGGCCTACAAATTTAACTGGTTAGTAGTTCCTAAGCAACATTTATAGTAGGGGTGTTTTCAAAACCGGTCCCTGGGTAATCAAATTTTTGATCGGTTCTCCCCGTTTTGGTTTGGGGTAAAAGTTTTTGAAATTCAGCCCGGGACCGATTTCGAGTCCCCGGGGTTGATTCTAAAACCGGGTTTTTAAGAATCCGGGAACCGGGAAGTGTGTTTAACGAATACCCGGCTCCTGAAAAAGGAAATATACTTTCCCCCTATAATAATGTAATAATTGTTATCTACATTTTTCTTCGATTAAATAAATGGTTTCTGAGTTATTCAGTCGTCCAAAGATAAATGAATCACTTCGTATAATATATATGTATGTATAGTTTATTTCGCATTATAAGAATATAACTGTAGACTTACAAGGCCTTTAATACTTTTATTGCACCTTCTGTGACGATAATAACCTGGCAATGCATATTAAACCCCTGGGGGCCGTATTGACTATAAATTACGGCCCTATAAGATAATTTTTATGTTTATGTATATATATTTTACAAACAGTAAAATTTTTACATAGGGGGCAATTTCAAGGAATTTAAAGAATTTACATATTAAATGAGGTTTAAATGTCGTAAAAACAGGTAGTTACGAAAAATGCAAATCATAATTCCATTTTTTTATTCAATTCATTTAAAATTTTTTGTTTAAAGGCCCCCAAAACATTTTGTTTGCGTATCCAGGTAAACCCCGCAGGTGGTGCAATAACACATTTGGTTTTTTGTTATATTCTTATAATTTGAAATAAACTATATATTAATACTACTGTTCGAAAACGGGTACCCGTATTCGGTCCTAGAACTGAGTACTTGAATACCTGGCTTCGGATATCCAGTTCTAGAACCCGGGTAACACGGAACCGGGTAGTGTACTGGGGAGGGACACCTGGTTTGGGCTTTTTTGGGGTTTGGGTTTTTTATTTTTTTTTTTGGGTTTTTAAATTGGAACTGGGATAATGTTATTGGAAAAAATTTTATATTTTAGACAAGTTTTGTATTTTTATTTTTCCGTTGATGGTATTTTTTTTGTTTTTGAAGACAAGTCATTTCCAAGACGCATAGCTTTATAATGTATTACTTTTGGATTTTAAAAATTTGGAATTTGAAAATGAATCAAGTTTGACACTTGTAACTAGTTATTTTCGTAGAGAAAACAAAGCCTACTTTATAAGTTCATTTGCTTTTTATTGGAAAACATCGACTTGTTGAATTTTTTTAAATTTAAATTTAAACATAATTTTTGATATAGGGATAGTAAAAAAGTCTTTTTCCTTTTTTTAATTTGAATTTTACAAACAGAGGTTTTGGGGGTTTACGTAACTGGGAGGTCAAATACAACACTTTAATTTCTTCGTGTATTTTCGTTGCATAGTATAATGTACACGATATACAACGAAAATACACGGGGGAATCGTAGCGTTGTAATGCGGCTTTGCAGCTAAAAAAAAAAAACCCCTTTTAAAAAAATAACTTAAAATAGAAATTATTGTTAAAAAGAATTTTTTTTTCCATGTCGTTGTTTGGACTGGATTTTCGAAATGCCCTATGTAATTTCTAACAATAAATATTTCCAACTATAGATGGCCCTTCACTCTTGGTTTCCGGGTTGGATCCGCGTCGTTGCCGTAGCTTTTGCCGACGTTTTGTTCGCACTTTTATGGGACATCTTCAGGGGTGTTACACTCTGGCTGGTGGGGTATATATACAGCTTGTTTCGGGTCAATAGGGCGGAAAAGTTATGGATCAATAATGCTTGGCGGTTGCTGGGACGTTTAATCAGCTGGAATTTCCACGTGTGATGTAAGAGGTAACCATCTTCGCAATTTAAATTGTTGGGATATTTGAAAATCTCTATTGATTCACGGATTCTTCTACCATAATAGTGAAGATTGCGAGACAGTATGCGATTGTTCGGACGCTTCCATAAAGATGGCAACGACAGGAGACAGATGAGATCCCATACCTGAGCCTGGGACTTGCTCGTAGTATTTACCATGAAACTAGAAATAGGTAGAAGAAGGACAAACTTCAACCAAGTCAGCCAGATCATACGGTTGGTCATTGGAGATGAGGAATTCTCTAATAATGGATACTGTTTCCGGTAAGGGAACTTTGGTGAATAAAGATTCGACATCAAAGCTTACAAGTAAATCATCAAGATCTACTGTCAACTCTTTCAGTCGTTTGACGAAATGTTGGTAATTTTAGATGAAAGAGTCGCTGTGTCCAGGTTTTAGGTGGTTAGAAAGGTACTTCAATAATTTGTCGGTAGGGCTAATGATAGTGCTGACAATAGCACGTAAGGGGATATTGGGTTTGTGAATTTTGGGAGACCGTATAATTTATAGGCTGAAGAATCACTAGAGAGAAGTGAGCTCTGCGTGTCGGTAGGGTAGATGATGTTTTAATAGAGTTAATGATGAAACGCCCAATTCGGGAAGTAGGACCACGTTTAAGAAGTTGATAGTTTTACAGTAAGAAAAGAACTCATACTCTTCACTGTCCAAGATCACCGTAGCATTTGCCTTATCAGCTCTTAGTGCAGCAATTTTAGCGTCGGATTTCAGGTTTCTTAAGGCCAGGGTTTCTGAAGATTTCATTTCGGAAGTTTGACACGCGTGAGGATTTTTGATGTTTCAAAGCGAATGGGATCAGTGATTTCAGATGAAAGACCGACAAGAGCACACTCTATGCCAGTAATGATGTCTTAGGGCCTTTTGGAGAATACAACAACCTCATCAGAAGATGGAGGTCGACTAGAGAGGTTTATGACAGTGTGTGACATGACTAATGATAGAGAGAATTGTGGGATGATTTAGGGGTTAGGAAATCAAATTTTAGTGTTTGTGGTGCGGTAGTAAGTAAATGGATTTTTTCAGCTTCATCAAGCCGAAAAAACCCATTCGCTTACTTATCTCCATCTGATTAGAATACCCTAGATCATATCAATTATGAGGATAAGTGATGCGATCTAGGGTATTCCAATCACTTGGGAATAAGATAAATGGCTGCTCTAAGTGTAAACGAAAAAGTTTGATAGAAACGAAGTTCAGATCACGTCTAGTTTACCTAATTCGTTCCCGAACCAATGCAGCGAAAAATCTGATAAGCAGAAGGAAATGCAATATGATGTGTGATAAAAATAAATTTAGGAATAACATGATTATCTCTGCATCTAAATAAAAATAATAAAAAACAAATAAGTTTTACCAGTCTTTGTCGTACACAGAGAAAAATGCATTGTTAAAATAAAGGTGAATATTGTTTTTTTTACAATATTTTCTAATATGACAGCAACACTATCTTGTAATCAGTACAAGAAAATTGTTAGTAGATTTAACATAAATATACATTCTCTTTAATTCTTTTACAACACAATATACTAAAACATACACTATATGGTTTGTTATTATAACAACATTAAAATCTTATAATTAACAACTTTATGTTGTACGCAGTAGTAAAATTGTATTGTTGGATGTATTAGACGGTATTTTTCAATTTAGAGATGCAATGTGTAGAATAAAATGTATAGAGAAAACTGTATGCAATATTATTGCAGTGAAATTAGAAAATTGCGTGGTTTTCCCATCGCAATCGCTTAGGCCCATAATGAAGCACACTACATCAAAGTATACATTATTTTTAAAATTCAGTAATATTGTTAGATGTAAATACCACCTTTTTCAATGTGAACATACCTATTATTTATTTTAACGATACATATTGTGTTGTAAGCATAAATAATATAGATTATTTATGCTGACACACAATATGTATTGTTAAAATAATTGAAAAATGTGGTATTTACATCTAACAATATTACCTGATTTTAAAAATACTTTAATGTAGTGTGCTTTATTTTGAGCCTATGCGATTGCAAGGGGAAAACCACGCAATTTTTTAATTTCACTGCAATAATATTGCATATAGTTTTCTCTGCTATAGAATATCATGCTTAAAACATAGAGACTCAGCTATACTATGAAAAGTTCAATGGATTAAATTTGACATTCTAGGATGCTGCAAAATTAACGTGGACATATGTATTCCTCGCACCAGTAAAGCTGTAGTTATAGTCAGTAGGGGCTCGTGGTGACATAAATGGGATGTCAAGGACAACGCGTCGGTTTCCTCGTATATTTTTTATCAGGTACGATGTACACGATATGCAAGGAAATGTACGAGGGAATCGAAGTCTTGTCCTTGACCTCCCATTTACGTAACCACCAACCGCGATTGATTATAGTGATCCACAGTATAGCTTTCCAGTTGCTAGTATTTACGCTTTGCAGTTACATCAGAATAAATACCTATAAGCTACTTACCGAGCAGTAAAACACTTACTATATTCACCTGATGTGGAAATATCCTGTTCCTAAGCTTACAGATTAAAAATAAAATAATCAAAGATGTATGATTAAGAACGTGTTCATAATAGGCGTAGATATCATCATTTCTTAAAGTTGGTGTACTCTAGACACATGTATATCATTTATCCTCCATTTAAAAGAGCAATCCATAATTTACGCGGTGTTCTATGTGAAATAAGAAAGTGGACATCCGGTTCCCATTCAATCAAGTGTGCCATGAATTTGAAAATACGTGTAGCAAATAGATCCTTATTCATAACATTGTCAACCAACATTTCAAAAAGTTACTTTAGTTACATTCAGAGATACGTCTACTAGATAATCGTCGTGAATAATCGTGTATGTCTGTTTTGCTTTTTACATTTTTGATTGTTAATTGATACGAGGGCCAACATCCAGATCATCCACCGTATTCACTTGATTTTACAATTACGGCGTGTTATTCTTGAATATGGTATATCATTACTGTTGTTGTTTGGACTTCAAGAATAACACGTCGTAATTTAGAAATTCAGTATGAACCCGAACTAAATCGTTCTTTCAGACAATACGAAAAGACCTCCATTAAACTTACCAAGGAATCCAACCACTTTACATTTCTGCATAATGCTCGAGACAACAACACCCATTTAGAAACGAACGTGTAGATAAAATTGCAAAGCGAGCAAGCCAGGCATTAATAAGGGAACGAATCAACTTCCATCGTTCCCAAAAAGCAAGACTAAAAGAACAATGCGAAGAATTGAAACAAAGTATTAGGGTTCTAGTTAAGATGATGGAAATAGTCCAAACAACAACAGCAATTATTTGACAATGTGTGACATTTGGTTGTTTCATGGCCTTAAGACATTTGCGAGGTATGAGATTTTCTTCTGAGAAAGAAATTAATACGGCCATTCAATAATACTGTGTAAGTATTCCAAAAGAAGGCTGGTTGGCGGCTTTCAAGGAGTGAATGGTCAAATGTATTATTACTGAAGGGAATTACGTTGAACACATTTAAAATAAAATCCTAAAATATATTAACCCTTTTTGATTCTCAATAATATCAGCTTGGCCCTCGTATTTAATGAATTTTTGTTTTGCAATACTGTTAATGAATTCCATTGTGAACAAATTTGTATAAAGTTTCTCTGATTAAATTATTTTCTTGTAAACTTTTTAATTGGATTCGAACATATTTACCATAGTTTCGTTTTAGTTCGCTTTAAATTGGCTCTAAATATAATTTTTGTATGATGTTAAATGTATCTTAAGATGGTTCAACTGATGATTGGCGCAAGATATTCGACGTTAACGTAATGGCAACCTGCATATGCACAAGAGAAGCCGTTAGAATAATGAAGGACAATAACATCGCCGGGCACATCATCAATATGAATAGCGTAGTTGGCCATTATATTCCGATGATGACCGAACCCTTATTAAACGTTTATCCTGCTTCCAAGTTTGCTGTCACCGCTTTAACGGAAACCCTTAGGCAAGAACTAAGATACTATAAGAGCAAAATAAAAATTACGGTGCGTATTTCCAGTGCGTCCCCTGTAACAGTCCGATTTCAAAGCAAATTGGTGTCGTATGCTAACCTTGCAGTACTCCTATTTTGCTGATTGCAGAGCTTGAGCCCAGGTATTGTTCGTTCTCCAGAATACGTTGAAGGACAAGATGAAGAAGACGATAATCCTAGGAAAATGCCCTCATTGAAGCCAGAGGATGTAGCAGATGCTGTTATCTATGTCTTATCAACAGGACCTAATGTTCAGGTAAATTTGATTGCTTATTTTTTTTGAAATGAATTGAAGGTAACACGGAATATAGCAAAATCCTTATTTCAGGTGCATGAATTGACGTTAAGACCAATCGGCGAGATGTTCTAAGGAAATTCTTGTATCTTTTTCTAACTGTTTAATTTATTTTTATCGATTATACTCCATTTAGATATGAATAAAATACATGGCTTTTCTTATATTGTTCTTTTTAATATTTAAACAGGTTCTCCTAAGGGACGAAGCATTATATCCTGCACCTGAAAAAGACAAATAATCTTAAAATTAGTACTCAAGGCAACTAGGAAATATTAAAGCTAGAATAGCTATGTTTCCCTGTACTGGATGATTTTTAACATGTGGAGATAACTGAAGGGGTACTTTGAGGGTGCTTAAATAAAGAATTTGCCAAAACTCAATATCCATAAAGTCATAGAAAGTTAAAGCTTAGTCAAACAATTACTACAAACTATTTTTAATACATGACACGAAAATTGCAACACTAAGAAGGGGTGCGAATTTTTTGATTAAACTTGGCAGAAACGTATAACCATTCAAAGGTAATAATAATTGATTATAACTTTCTTGCGATGGATAGTTATACGTTTCTGCCAAGCTTGGTCAAAGAATTCGCACCTCTTCTTGGTGTTGCAATTTCCATGTTATGGAGTATATTTGAAAGTTAATTATGCAATTTCTAGTTAAAAATTAATAAAAATTGCATACAGTTATGGAAAGCCACCGACTAATTACATAAACTATAGAACAAAAGGCAAAGTAGAAACGTTCTTTAATAGCAAACTTATTTAAACGTCCAAAGTAAATTAATTTATCCTTATAAGTAACCCTCTCGCCTATCGTTTATGGAACTATTGAAGAGAATGCTGGACGTGCAGGTATGCACTTAAAATAATTTCTAAATAGACGAACATCTTCAGGAAATAGTTTTCTTCGCGTGGTTCAATGCGAAAGGAAAAAATTTACAATCTAAGGCCATATTGGTGGTATAAAAAATCTGTACAAACGATCATTTAGAAGAATTTAGTAGATATAATTTCGAAATTTTTAATCTAAAAAAATCTAGTCTCCTAGATATGTACCCTTCCAGCCGATCTGAAAATCACAGCACACACTATTTGTTGTATACCGGAAGAAGCCAACATATAGTCGAAAAAATATGGTTTTGCCACCAGCACTCGTCTATCAACACCGTAACATGCCTATGGGGTTAGAAATCATACAAGGCAATAAATTGATGAAAATAAACACAAGTACATTAAAATTACGTTGCGCGTTAATTCTACAGTTCTTTTTTACACAAATTGAATGTTTTTACCGTCTTGGTACGTTCAAATGCACAAAATGCGATATCGAAGTGATCGAAGTTAGAGGTTAACACTTGGTAACCACCAGGTGGATATGGAAATTACGAGGAGTTACGATTATAAATGACAAAATTCAATCCTGTTTTACCACTACTCTTTCACGACTAGATGTAATCATTTCTCTTATGTTGGCTTCCCTTTTGAACATACACAAATGCTTCTACTACTTCAAGTTCTTTATTTTAGTCTCCTCTGTATGTTACCCCGTATAATAGTCGGAGAATGAAAATTGACATTTGTGAACGCAATTGAACAAAATTTAATGAAAATAAAATCTTTCTTTAAAAAGAGGGGACGACATTCTTCTAAAACCATTCAATAATCTTGTGCAATATTCAAGATGGTCTCATTCAATGAACACCTATTGCACAAAAGAAAGGAAATGCAATAGGGTTTTATGAATGATTTAATCTTATCAAATGTGAAACCTTTTACAATTTCATCGTAACTGCAGTTGCTATTCTTCTTGATTTGTAAAGTATCCGATGATTATTTTAGTGGTTGTCTATGCGATGTATTGTGAAAATGATAAGACATGAAGTTTGTAAGATACTTTACTTGCACATGAGGTGGTGTTGATAGGATGTATAATACAGCATCGGCCACGTCATCCGCCTCTAATTTTGGCATTGAAGAGAATAAATCAATGAAGTCTTTGGGAGCATTTTCTGCTTTAGCGAACTCCGTATCGACAGGTCCCGGACTGACACACTATAAAAAAAGAAGAATTGCAAATTATATTGTTATAATTTGATAAACAAGTGCATTTTTCAAGTTTACCAATGTCTACATTTTATTGCTTATTATTGCAAGTTTAGTGAGATAAACCAATGTTGACGATTCTTCCTCAGAAACCCAGTAATAAATTGTTTTCTAATGCGTATGAGTTCCTTCCAGTTTGAGATTGGCTAAATGCAGTCTAAATTCACTTTGTGATCATCTACGTTACTATAGCTGTTACAGCAATTTATTTTTTATAGGTAAGTTCATGTAAATGAATTTATGTGCTTTGAGGTTTATTAGACCCTAGTGTGATCGTTGTGTAGATATTTAAACAATCACAGGAATCCTAAGAAGTAACAAGAAGGAGATTTCACCATCGTTCTTAGCCAAAAGAGAAGTAGGTTCGTCGCTATTTACATTTGACAATAACAAAACTCTTGGTTTATTTTCAACCTTAGGAAAATAAAAGCCTATTCTTAAATTTCGACATTACATCACGACGATTCACTAAATCAAGAAACAAGAAAATCACGTAATTGAAACCTACAATGCAAAAAACACCTTTCACAAGCTTTGCAACTGCGAGGTCAACAAACAGGTGGTCTGTGAGGGTGTTGTTTGGAATGCTAGGTGGAAGCGGCATCAATTCCACCGTTTTATCAACTTTAGCAAATCCAGAGTAGACTGAAGACGAGAAAGAGAACCGTAAGAATTTGCTTTAAGTTTTGGGAATGTCATTGTAACACTATTTCTCTATTCGCCAAAATGAAAATACTCAACGTACCACCTTCAGACTCCATTAACAATGATAATATTCGTAGAAAGGTTCGCTATAGCTGCTGTCAGGAAAAAAAAGTTGAGCGGGGCATGATCAGTATCAGTAATAATCTAACCGCTACCATGAGAGCATCGCAGTAGACTAGTCAAGTATACCCCTAGTTTATTTCTGTGATTGATTATCGTTGCCTTTCTCGGTCTTTTGCTCCTTCGTTATATTTAATTTGCTTTGTTTGTATCTCACAGTTATATTGTGGAATATTTTTTTGCATTATGTTCTTTCTAAGAATGATACTATGTTACCAGCAGCATCCATTATCTATCATAATAATAGGCGCAATCGAATTTTTACACATACAAACACAATTCATTTTGATATAAAGTTCCATTAATTAGATTTAGAAAACATGTTTTTGTTTTGGAATTCAATTTGCACCTAAAAATTTATGTTTTTGTTATGCACTTTCTATTATTTGAACATTTAATATATTGAATATTTGGAAACAAAAAAAATGTAATCTAGATATTTTATAGTGAGAGGTTCTATTTACTTTTGGAATCAATCTTTTATTGAAAACGATTTCTTTGCTTCATACAGCAATATTACAATAAAGTATTTATTTTAAAATAATCAGCGATTAAATTTCGTCAATACCATAAAAACCAAATACGATATATTACGAATTTTCTGAAATAATGAAGCCGAGCTCATAACTAGAGCAACGCAACTGCGCTGAAAGCCAGTGGCGGACGCATAAAAGTTTACACAAAATAAATTAAATGTGATACGTGCTCAAACACTTACCGTTTTAAGAGTCCTCCGTGAAATCACAAAGTAGATTATGTCTATTTAATATTTGTAACATTAGATATGTTTCCAAAGTTGTTTCGACAAAGGGAGTGCGGCGTGAAGAAAAAGGGTTTTTGTATGCCGAAAACGAACGTTTTACATCTAGTGACGTTATATTTGCGTAAGTAAAATAATCTTTCAAATAACTTAATGGTTCTGTTGACGCACCTTCACAAATTTGTCTTAATGTGCCAAAATCAGAGTCTTTATCTAAAACACTTTCAAACCTTTCTAAAACACAAACATTTCTTGCGTCTTCTATCGCGCATAGCTGTGCGTGAATATGTTGCACTATTTGCAAAGATTCTACTAACGACACCGAAGAATTTTGTAGTTTTTCTGTCGCATCCGCTAGTCCCACGTAATTGTTCTGAATAATTTCCAAATCTGTTTTAACTTGACTATCCTGAAATTTCAAGCAGCTTACCTTGACAGCCGCAGCTTTCTTTGGGTCGAATTCTAAAATCACGTTCTTTATATTCTCAAAATATTTAGGATAATAAAATGCAGCCTCTAACCATGTTCCCCAGCGAGTAAGAATAGGTTGTGGTGGTTCAGGAATACCAGGGCATAGTATGAATTTTACATGTAATATGCAACAAGTTAGCACGATGTTTTTTAAGAGATCGACCTACAGCAAGCATGTTTGCAGCACCATCACTCATAAACATCAACAGTTGATTTGTTGAAAGTTCAAACTTTTCCAATGTATTTAACACCAACATTGAAATTACTTCGGCAGTGCATTGTTGTATTCGTCTGGAAGCTAGAAAAATTGAGGGTGACGGTCGATGTGGTTCCATTGTGCGTACCATTACATTAACCACAGAATGTTTTTTATGGATCTGTTGTTTCGTCCACACATAACCACAGTTTTTTATCTTGCAACTCCGATTTAATTCTTTTCTCGACATGCTCACCAGCAGACGGCACAACTCTCTGTAATGTTCACTCACTTGGTAACTTAAAGTCCGAATATTGATTCAAAAACGAAACGTATGCTTTCTTCCTTAGTAAATGAAATGGTAAATTACATACAATAAACACATAAATTAAATTTAAATTTGTCATAATCTCGTGTGGAATTTTTTTCTTAAATATACCCTGCACTATTTACGTGCCGTAGACAATCACTTTTCGACCAACACATTAAATCTATTTTACACACTACACATTGAATTTTAGCGCCATCACACTTTGAATCAGGCATTTCTGCAATAAATTCTCTTATTGTGTCCAACTTTGGTCGTTTTCGCGACGTAGGAAACATTTTCAAAACAAACGTAGAACTACGATATAGTATACGACACATCTCGATTTCGATGAAACTGCATAGACTGAAAGAGTACCTTGGTATAAGAACACCATTTTTTTCTTACCTAGCGTATCTCGCCGATTTGGGAGTACGACTCCCTCCAAAGATTTTTAAGTTTTTTCTATTTATGTAAATATCTCGGAAAATATAACAGATATCTTTTTCTTTTTACAATATAATTTGAAGTAAATTACATAGTCCCAAGGATGACGCGAATTATTTTCGGAAAAAATTTATAACGCGGGACCAGGACCCCCACCCCCCCTTTTTAATTCTTTTTCCTTTGTTTTTAACAAATAAAGTATATTACATAGTCTAAAGGATGGCGTGAATTATTTTCGGAAAAAAATAATAACGGGGGATCGGGTACCCCGCACCCCCCTTTTTTTATTTTTTATTTATTTTTCACAAATAAAGTATATTACATAGTCTAAAGGACGGTGCGAATTATTTTCGGGAAAAGTTAATAACGAGGGACCAGGTACCCCATACCCCCATTTTTTTTACATTTTTATATTTTATTTTTTCACAAATAGAGTCGGTTTTATGTAGAATATGTATGTGGTCAAATTGAGACAGTTAATAATAAAGATATTAAAAGACGATAATAACACTTTACTTGTCATTGATTGACGTACGTAGATAATTGTCGTTCTAAATAGACGTATATTAATGAATTAGTTCGGAAAACGAGTTTCCAAAATTTCAAAAATAATCCATTTATATGGATTAATTATAAATGCTGTACAGGTAGACACCTGGATATAATGAACGAGATTGTTCGTGTCACGTACACAGTTATCTGAAGCATATATAAGGGTTCCGTTTCAAATAATATATCAGAAGTACTCGTGCAGTAAATTTGTAGTTTGGCATTATGACAAGATATTTAATGTAGTTTATGTGTTGAACATGATATTTGCAACGTTTCAAGTAGCCAACATCGCAATAATTCCTTTGACGTCTGAAGAACTGGAGTTGCATGATGTCTTGAAGGAGATGATTGTAAGTGCCCAACAAGAAAACATGTTCTCTTTTGAATATGTCACAGGATTGAGCTTGAACGATTAGAAGAACCACATTAAGCGCAATTTGTGGAAGATGTAGCAGAAGATGAAGAAGACAATTATGAAAATATTGCATGTGTCTTGAAGAAGGAGGCAGTGTTGTTGACCTAGATTACAAAATTAAAGCTGTTGAATACTGAAGAAGTGGTAAAAGCAAGCGACGTTCTGTCGAAGTGAAACAAAAATTCAAAAAGGTCAAATCGCTATGCCAATTATATAGATGGAAGAAAGTGTTAACAGAGGCGGCGCACATACGGATAAACTACCGTTTATTACGGAATACGTTCATACAAAATTTGAAAATAGCATAGACGATGGAAAAATTATTCATGACATGGACCTTCGAAGTTGGGCTTTCGAAGCTAAATAAGAAATTGGACACGACACGTTTAAAGCAGAACATTGGTGGATGTGACATTTCAAGAAAGTACATAATATTGTGTCACGCAAAATAACAAAATTTATTACTAGTCGGTCAGCTGGTGGTAAAGACCTTGACGATTGTTACGTCAATTTTATTAAGGAAGTCAAACCCTATATCGCTAGTATCGCAGAAGCAATGTATACAATGCTGATGAAAGCGGATTTCATACTTCAGAAATGCACTGGCCGTACTTTGGCAGTAAAGGGTGAGAAAACCGTTGAAGCTGTTGTGCAATCTTTGCACACAACAACACATAGTTATACATAGTTATAAAACTGTTAACATTTTAAATATCCCTAAGAAAACAACAGCAATGGTACAACCTCTATATGTGTTTGGTTTTAGATTATGGAAAAATTTTATTAGAACTTTTTCTGATACGTAGATTTTTATGAACTACGACATGATTCGCATCAGAGAAATAGTATTATTAAGCTGCAATCGTTGACCCACAATCAGTTTTCTTTCTTCACCGAGATTTTTCGATGTCTTCAATACTCGTGGTATAAGAGTGGATACGTGGATGAAAGACCGGGATCCTTTAAAAATCCAGTACAGTTTTGTTCTGCTAAAGACGCGGAGTCTACATCCTTGCGTAGTGTTTGTGAAAAACCTGCTATTGTGCGTTGTTCGTGGTGCAAGCAATACCTGTGTTTTGAATTGATTTCTTTATACTGACGACCATTACCCGTAACTGATTACGTAGCGTAATTACAATATGTATAATACTACCAGTCACAATTATAATTTCAATAATCACATTACAGTGTGTAGTGTAGAATTGTTTCTATAAGCATTACACTCTTTTTTATTCTGCCTCCACTGTTTTCCGAAAATGTGTTAGTTACAATAAAGTTAGTTATATGAATATTGCTCTATAGAATATGCCGAGCTGTAAATTTACACTGCACGAAAGAATGCTTCATACATTATTTTAAACAGCCAAATTCGTGGTCATTTCAATCACATTATATTATAGTATTTCTTAAAGCATGTATCGAAATAATAAATAATTTCTAAATAAATATATATTTATAACGACAATCAATGACAAGTAAAGTTTTATTATCGTTTTTAACATCTTTATTATTAACTGTCTCAATTTGACCCCCCACACATATTCTACATAAAACCGACTCTATTTGTAAAAAAATAAAATAAAAAAATTAAAAAAATGGGGTTAAGGGTCCCCCGTTTTTAAATTTTTTCCCGAAAAAAATTCCCGGCCATCTTTTAGACTATGAAATATACTTTATTTGTGAAAAATAAAGAAAAAGAACTAAAAAAAAAATGGGGTGGGGTCCCCGGTCCCGCGTTATAAATTTTTCCAAAAAAATTTCCGATCCTTTAGACCATGTAATATACTTTATTTGTGAAAAAAAAAAAAAAAAAAATAAAAAAAAAGGGGGGGTACTTCCCCCGCCCGTTATTAATTTTTCCCGAAAATAATTCCCCGAAAATAATTCGCGTCACCCTTTGGGAACTATTAATTTCCAAATTATATTCTAAAAAAAAAAAATATCTGTTAAATTTCCGAGATATTTACACAAATAGAAAACAAAAATTTTGGGGGGGCTGTACCCCTAAATCGGCGAATACGCTAGGTAAAAAAAAATGTTTCTTATACAAGGAACTTTTCAGTCTGTGCAGCTTCATCGAAATCAAGAAGGGCGGGTTGCCGGTATTCCCTTGTGAGTTCAATAAGTAACAGATAATCTGTTTGCTGAGTAACACTTACCGAAATCCTAATTTTTGTACCGCTGGTAAGTAATTCTTGTCTTAATGTCTCTGTCAGAGCTCTAACTGCAAACTTAGACGCCGAATACATGTTAAGTTTAGGGACATGTGCTACGTAATGTCCCAGGATACTACTAATATGGATAATTTGACCATCGATCGAATTTTCAGTCATATGTTTAATGGCCTCTCTGGTCGCTATACAAAGTCCTAAAACATTCGTCTCCAGGATTGCTTTCCAAGAGTCCGTGTCACCATCGCTTAAGGTAGTGTTTTTGGAAATACCGGCGTTGTTGACTAGAACATGCATGGGACCCAAATTTTCTTTGATCCATTTAAAGGCCTCTAAGATATCTTTCTCTACGGTGATGTTTGCTTTTAAGGGGTACAATTTGCCTTTCTTGCCTTGGAGTTTTTCAGCTAGCTGCTCGACTCTTTCCAGGCGCCTTGCTAGTCCTACTACCTATTAACAAATATTTCACTTTAAAAAAGAATAGGAAATCTAAAGGAATTCTATTATTGTTTCTGTTTTTATAGCTAATTGCCTCAGAGAGGTTTAATAAATTAACTTTGGTGTACGAAATTTTAAAAATATTCTATTCACATACAGGGCATTTAATTAACTATTAACGTTATAACGGACTTTGAATACATAAATTAATTTCACTATAATGCAATAACAAATCAACAAAATTGTAATTTTTTGTTACCACCTGAATGAAACATATCATTTCCTGTAATTTTTGGGCCCCGGGATTCAAGCCCGGCACAGAACAGCTCTTTTGGGATTTGAGATCCAACACGCAGAGAAATGGTTTCTTGCTTCAAGAAATTTTCTTGCATTGACTTTCTAGCAAACGTCAGTTTCTATTCAGGAAAATATTTTTATTTCAAGACTATAAAAATGTATAATATAAGAAAATAATTTTCTTGAAATTTTACACAATTAAAATATATATTCTCTTTGGGGGAGATTTTTGTATTGGTAATTGAAACAGTAATTGTCTTGTTGGCGGGCAGTCTTTTTAAACCGGTGGTATTTGGGTTTGTTATAAAAAATTGTTTTGCTTATTTCTACTTATCCTATCATTAGTGATACTTCGAAATCTATTTTGCGATCCGACTTTTCTTCTCCAGATATGCCAATTTCAATGTATAGGTAGCCTAATGTCCAGTTTAAAACATTTCTGAGCAAACTTTTCTAACATTTCCTGATGATTTCGAAAATTCGGAAAATACACTTTTTGCATTCGCACTTACAGTTTTCTCCAGATAATCTCGGTGATTTTAGTGACGAACACGGAGAACGCTTTCATCAAGATATTACTGCAGAGGAGAAGCGTTATTCCGGTAAGCTAACTGAGAATTTGTTAGCTGACTACTGCTGGAGGTTAACTACGGAATCAAATAAAGTACATAAGCGAAGAGCATCGAGGAAGTATATTTTAGACATAAACCAGCAACTATAAAAACATATAAAGATTAAAACAGAAATTACTAAGGGAAAGGGTGATAAGGTTAAGGTTATACAACACAAGAGTAAGAGTCGTGTGACTAGCCTTGTTTAAGCGATTTTACTCAGCTATGGATGATGGTAGCTGATAGTATATTGGATCCGCCATCTTGAGTTTGGAAATTTCCGCGGCCCGAAAATCCCCGAATAACCATTTTCAAGTGGTTTTACGAGATGATCAGGAAATGTTAGAAATGTTTAAAATGGAACATGACGTTCAATAATAGAAACAAATTCGTCAAAAACACTGACTTTCACAAGAGGCAAAAGTAACTTTAGTGTTCCTTTACACAAGTCGGCGGCTACCCAAAAATCACCAACTGCAATCAACAGTCTCCCAGCTGCAATCAAGGTGATTTGGGATTCTAAGATTTTCAAAAAAAAGAGTGAAAGAATATTTGGTTGACAAATGCATATATACTGGACTTTTAATATGTTATTATTCGTGATAAACTACGCGATTGTCTTCTTATACATTGTTTGTTATTTATTTACATTTTTATTTATGTATTTACTGCATGTATGTGTATATATGTATACTGTTACCAATGTCACACCGTGATCTGATGGCTGAATAAAATCTATCTACACAGGCGAGCAAAAAATCGATCCAACTTAATAATTGAATTTTATTTAATATTAAATACCCTATAACTTAATAAAACGACTTTGTAATTAATTAATTTATTAACAAATGAAACACTGGAAAGCTCACACAATTAGCATTGGTAAAAAAACATAAAAACGTAAGATTATTAACAGACGTTTGCTCTTCCTCTTGCTCTTATTACTGTCTGCATTCTTCCATTCATACCGCTTATAACTTTTTAGGATAGATTCTTGAGGCATAGCTCCCACATTTCTGTTAGGGCAATTTTAAGTTCTCGGACTTTGTATGGAGGGGGATTTCGTGCTCGAACGTGTTGTTCAAGATCATTCCAAAGGGCTCGATCATTCAGATGGGATAAGGAAGGCCACCAATTGTTGCATTTTCCCTCCTGAAAGAGTCGTAACTTTTTTTTCACGTAGGGCGAACATTATCATGCATTAAAATAATCCATCGCCAATAAATGGAGCAAAAGGTATAACATGTTGTTCTAGGATGTCTTCTATGTATCGGTATCTGTACGGGCTTCAAAAGAAATACTAGCACAGATCACTACTCTATCCCTTTGAAAATTTGCACGATGGCAAAAGTTACATTTAGCATAATGTTTTCCTGGTCTCCTCCATATTCGATCCCGACCATCAGCACCAAATAATACATTGTCGTAAAGACCAGTTTCAATAAATTCCAGTAAATTCAGGTTGGCGTACTCGATGATGTCGGAGCAATTTACGCGCTTTTGCCCAACCGAAAAGAAAAGGTTTTTTAAGTTGATACAGGAACGCGTCCCTACATTTCTACCAACAAAAGTTCATATTGACTTTAAAAGAAGTGCCATAAATGCAATTGAATGTATTTTCCTGCAGTATCGATAAAAGGCTGCAAATCTGCAATTTCCTTTTCAACCAAGCACTTTGGAGCATAGTACAGCAATTGGGACTTGTGACAACCTATAGAGAGAAGACTGAAATAAGGAACCATATCAGAAAGCGTGCTGCTCTAGCACATTTGCCAGAAGAAATAACCACCGATGCATAGCTACATATTGTAGCAAACGCACCAAATGAACAAGACCTTGTAAAATTACATGACTATTTCCTTGAGCAACGGCTAGAAAATGATCCCATATGGATAAGTTAGAAAGAAAAACATTGTAGGACGAACGCGATCGTAGGTTGGCACACTCAATTAAACAATCGAGTTGGAATCTCACATCCGAAAATCTTCCAGTTGTTAAAAGAAGAAATTCATTGTTATGACATCATAAAATAAAGATGTGATCTTAGCTTTGTCATGCAAAAGCGCCTAAAAAGACTTTCTAATTTAGATTATGGCATCAACAAAATTGTACAAGACTATTTAGCCCCTTATCGCATACCCTCCCATATGTGGCACATACCATTTTTTTGCACATACACCGCCATCTATGAAGTTATGATTGAATGTGATAATTCTATTTTGTAGTATAGAGAGCGCTTAATTATGTTTAGGGCTAATAATCACTTCTACTTCATATGATATAATTTTTGGAATTGTATTAGCCTTTTTAAATGAATGGCGGCAAGTCAGTTGTTGGAGTAATTTTTTTTTAAACTTTTTTTTTGGGTTTGAGATAATTTTTTGAGTGGAATTTATTTTACTTTTATGGTTTTTAGATGTTTATAAGTACATTCCCGGGCATATTAGTATTGTGTATCGTCAATATTGAAAAGTACGTGCTAAAAATGGTATGTGCCATATGTGGGAAAAATTTTAAATAGGTAACTAAATTTTCATTTTTTTGAAAGGCATAAATAAAATGAATACTAAGAAATTCTTTGTGGATGTCAAAGCAACACCATACCTGCCAACTCCACCTGATTTAGGTGTAAGCAGTAATGTAGTACTACGTATGATGGAACATATTCCAAGAGACAAGAATCAAAAAATATTTTTCGATAACTGGTTCAATTCTATGCCACTACAAATCTTTTTGACCAAAAAAGGATTATTGCCACTAGGGAAAAATTCGTCTAAAAAGTTAAAAATTAAATTACCAAAAAAATCTGAATTGAAAAAAAGAGGACGGGGGTTTTAGAAAAATGTTGCTGAATTTGAAAATGTCAAACTCTCACTTACAAGGTTGAAAAAAATGGTAAATGTTATGTCAACATATGTGGGGAAATCAACCAACCGTGGGGAAATAAGAAGGTTTTTGAAAAAATAAAACACTTCCATAATTATCTTTTTCCGAAGCAATCAAAGTGTATAACACTTATATGGGCGGTGTGAATTTATTAGATTCCATGCTAGGCTACTATAGAATACAAATAAGGTCCAAAAAGTGGTATCTGCGTATTTCCTTTCATTTGTTAAATTTATACTGCGTAAACGCTTGGATTTTATGCAGGAAAAAAAATTCAGATCTCCACATACCATTAATGGATTTTAAATTATTAGTGGCTGAGGTTTTAATTAATTGAAATACAAAAACACCTAGAAAGCGTTGGGCCCCCTTTTCAATCTTTGGTTTGAAGAAAAAGAAGACGCGGTCCCAAAGGCTAATGTTTACTCGAGGAAGTACGTTTAGATGGTAAAAATCATTTACCTATATGGACGGCTACAAGACAACGCTGCAAATATCCAGAATGTACTGGAAAAACTTACATAAAATGTCGAAAATGCGATATTTACTTATGTTGTAGTAAGGACCATAATTGTTTTTTGCGATGCCATACGGAATAATTATTCCGTTAATGCATAGCGTGCCATATATGGCACAAACCCTAAGTATAGATTTTTTTAACTTTTTTTCCTACATATTGCTGCAGCCAAGTAATTTCCTCAATTTTTTTCAAACCAAAATAAAAAATCATGCAGTAAGGGTTTAGAAAAATAATAAAGATCTAAGACAAACGTTAAGGGGCCTAACATATGATGTGAAAAAACCTCCTATCTATGAAAAATTTCAATTTAAAAAAATAATGTTACATGAAACTTGAAATGCATGAGCCAGAATACCTCCTAACTCCCCATTAATTAAACAGCTATTGTTGTTTGCAGAAACATAAATTAGTTTTTCCAATTTCTTCTGAGGAGATAGAAGGTTTTGTCACATCACTAACGATGTGCTATACATTTAGACCAACTCTGTATTTTATTGGTTGTGTAAATATTTTTAGTAACAAATCAAAAA
>JAROYF020000037.1:314089-326304 GCA_029619325.2 Dynastes grantii | reverse complement strand
ATTTATTAAATTTAAAACACTTTTTTTTTTTAAAAATTTACAATTTTACAATTACATCATTACATCATTACATCATTACATCATTACATCATTACATCATTCATCTTACATCTTCATCATTACATCATTACATCATTACATCATTACATCATTACATCATTACATCATTAATCATTACATCATTACATCATTACATCATTACATCATTACATCATTACATCATTACATCATTACTAACATCATTACATCATTACATCTTACATCATTACATCATTACATCGTTACATCATTACATCATTACATCATTACATCATTATATCATTACTCATTACATCATTACATCATTCATCATTACATCATTACAGCATTACATCATTACATCATTACATCATTACATCATTACATCATTACATCATTACATCATTACATCATTACATCATTACATCATTACATCATTACATCATTACATCATTACATCATTACATCATTACATCATTACATTTACATCATTACATCATTACATCATTACATCATTACATCATTACATCATTACATCATTACATCATTACATCATTACATCATTACATCATTACATCTTTAAATCATTACATCATTACATCATTACATCATTACATCATTACATCATTACATCATTACATCATTACATCATTAATCATTACATCATTACATCATTACATCATTACATCATTACATCATTACATCATTACATCATTACATCATTACATCATTACATCATTACATCATTACATCATTACATCATTACATCATTACATCATTACATCATTACATCATTACATCATTACATCATTACATCATTACATCATTACATCATTACATCATTACATCATTACATCATTACATCATTACATCATTACATCATTACATCATTACATCATTACATCATTACATCATTACATCATTACATCATTACATCATTACATCATTACATCATTACATCATTACATCATTACATCATTACATCATTACATCATTACATCATTACATCATTACATCATTACATCATTACATCATTACATCATTACATCATTACATCATTACATCATTACATCATTACATCATTACATCATTACATCATTACATCATTACATCATTACATCATTACATCATTACATCATTACATCATTACATCATTACATCATTACATCATTACATCATTACATCATTACATCATTACATTATTACATTATTACATCCCCGTGAAGTTTCGCCGAACCGGTGCCGGTGTCTGTGGTAACTCGGCGCAGCTCGCGAATACGCCTCATCACCGAAGGTTCTCCACCTGCTTCGTCAGTAGACGATCAGCGAGTGGTTAATCTAGCCCTGGATGGTGTATGGCTAGCTTCATGGGCCCGCAGGACCCGAGAGACCCAAGTATGACCTGCTTCTGGAGCTGACAGGTAAGTATGTGCAGGTTTGTTTTCTTGAGTATTTTAATTTTCTTTAGGTGTTCCAATATCGTGGTATGGATTCCGCCCAAGGAGCCGATAATAATAGGTATGAAATGGATTTGGAAGCCCTCGTAAGTAAGTCGCAGTTGGTATAACAGATCCAAATTCTTCTCTCTCTTTTCCGTCTCCTTTTCAGTTACTCTGGTGTCGCACGGGCAGGACATCTCGACAACGTACATATCCTTCTCCTTATAATCCAGGATTACCATATCTGGCTTATTAGCGGACACTCTCGCTGTAGTGTGAAACGGAAAATTCCAAAATGTCTTGCAGCTCTCGTTGGAAACCGTTGCAGACAGGTCTAACTTTTGAAACGGCGGCAATAACTGCTGGTCAATGCCATAAAGATGACGTAATCGAAAGTATAGAACTTTTAGGGCCATGTCATGGCGAGATATATATAAGTTTGGAGCATATTTTGGGCATGCTGATAGTAAGTGCATTATGGTTTCCTCTGTTGTTTTACATGCTCTACAGCGAATGTCATCCAGATGTAAACCGAGGACATTGCGTTGATAAGCCAGTGTGTGGAATACGCCGTCCTGGACCGCCACTATATAACCCTCAGTCTCCGAATATAGCGATGGAGACTGGAGGAAAGAGAACGTAAGGTTCCTGATAAATGATGGTCTTTTAGATGTTTGAAGTATAAGCCATCAACGCCTTTTGTATATGGTCCTTGGGAAGTGCATCTGCGAAGTGATGTTGGAGATTGTTCCGCACCTCTTTTGGAGTGCAGAGCGCCAGGTTACCAAGTGCCCTTTTTTCCCCGTAACAAACTCAACCCTCAAGCCAAGATCATCACACACTCTTTTCGCAGCCTTGAACAGGAATGCCCCTTGGCCCGCATTCTCGTGATGTCGCACAAGGTCCAGCAATGGGTCCTATGTTTGGAAAATATACACCGCGGTCGACGTTGTTATTTTGGCGTACAGTTGTTCGAAGGAAATTAATCCTCTTCCGTCACGTTTTCTGCACAGGTATAATCGTGGAACTGAAGCATGAGGATGGTGGCTTCGATTGCGGGTAAGTACTTTTCTCGCATCTCGATCAAGTTGCAGTATTTCGTTTACATTCCACTTTACTGCCCCAAAGGTGTGCGAGAGGGTGGGAACCGCCAACATGTTCGTGGCCAATACCTTATCCTTTGCAGTTAGTTCAGACGCCCATATTTTTTGTAAGATGTTTTTGTATTTCGATGGTAATGATTCCTTGACCGCTTTAGTATCGTTCATTCTGCTTTGCTTGACACCGAGGTACGTATAGGTGTCGTCGCCTCTTAATCGGGAAATAGTAGTCCCATCTAGTAGTTGCATGTCGTCCCCTATATCCAGCCCCCTGCTGCGCAACAGATGGTACGTGGCGCATTTTTCCAGGCCAAGGCCCATCCCAGTGTCGGCGGCATAAGCGAGGACCGATTCGACCATTTTCTTCAATTCCTGTTCGTCCTTTCCGTACATCTTCAGATCGTCAATGTAAAATAGATGGGTCACTTTGTATTTACGGTCATTAGGTCGACCTGCACAGTAACCGTGATGATTGCGCAACTCTAGCGAAAGTGGCATTAGCGTTATACAGAATAAAAGCGGACTGAGAGAGTCCCCCTGATATATACCTCTCCGGAACAGTATGGGGGCGCTTTTCTTTTCGGTTCGCCCAGTCCTAATAACCACAGTTGTTCTCCATCTGATCATTAATTCCTCAATGGTCTGAATTATCTTTGGTGGGATGCCCATTTGGTGCAATAGCTTTAGGATTAGCTGATGGGATGTACTGTCAAAAGCCTTACGGAAATCGACCCAAGCCATCGAGAGATTGCGCTTATACTGTATTGCATCCTGGCAGATGCTAGCGTCTATCAGTAGATTCTCCCTTACACCGGCCATTCCTTTTTTGGCACCGCGTTGTTCAATGATGTTGCTCCATATTGGTTCTATTGTCTGTAGGATCAGATTCTGCAGTATTGTCGTGAAGACTTTATAGATTACATTTAGACAAGTAATCGGGCGGTAATTTGCAGGATTTCTTGGGTCACCCTTTTTGTAAATCAAGATGGTTCTACCCTCGCACATCGATTGAGGAATGCGTTCAGGATCTGCCAAATAGCTATTAAATATTCGAACTATGGGATCGTGCACTGTTGTGAATTTTTTCCACCAGTAAACGTTAATTGAATCCGGTCCGGGCGAAGAGAAATTAGGCTTAGTTGACAATGCTTTTTGCAGATCCTCTGTGGTGCTAGTTGGCAAAGGGTAAGGTACCTCTGCGCGGCGGGTCTTGCAATAAGTATCGAATAGAGTCATCGCTCGATTCTCCATGTTAAGTGGGGCAGGCTCCTCACACAGTTGTTTCCAGTACGTTTCCACAGAACGCATATCGGGGTATGTAGTCTGTGACTCTCTCTTCCTAAGAAACTTAGATGGATTCTCCTGAAGTAGAGCGTTTTGTTCAATGCGGTTCTTTGTTCTTTCAAGTTTCTTCTTGCTCGCAGTTAAGGCTCTTATTTTGTCAATGGCTTGCTCTTTGATTAATGTTAATACGGTACAGCTTAACGTGTGATGCCTTTTTTTGACAGCTTTGGCGATTAGACGTATTTTCTTGGTGAATGCTAAATTCCTTCTGATGGTTTCAAGGAGGCTCTGTAATTGTGAAGCTCGCCTACGCCATTCCCTAATCTTGTCGTTTAATTGATCCAATCTATTGTTTGTGTTTTGAAGGAAGATGTTAATTTCTTTCTTTTTTGTTATAGATGCAGCCGCTGCACGAACTGTCCGCGTTACCGTATCAAGATCGGAATCACCTTGCAAGTGGTCGTTGATTACCAAGTTCAGTTCCTGAAAAGCATGTTTCGAGATATTTTGCTTATGACAAATAACTTTTTGTTTCGAGGTAGTGTCAGACAGATGCCGGAGGAAAGTGTCCACTAGTTTTTGTGACGGATTACTAATATCCACCGGAATTGATTGATCTGTCTGGTTCGGAACGTGTCGTGGCTCATCGGGAGCATATTGGAATCCTCTTTTATTATTATTATTATTAATTGCGTCACGCATTCTGCTGACAAGCGTTTCGCTTAACGGATTTTGTATTGTATTGCTTTTGGACGCCCATAAAAAATTTTTACTTTTATTTTTACTTTTATTCATCTGCATATGAGAGGGCATAAGTATCTTATGTTGCACATTCCGCTGACAAGCGTCTCTTTCGCTTAGCGGTAGTCATATTGTTTCGTTACTTTTTTATGTCCGTTAAATTTAAATTTAAATTTACACAGATTTTCCTTAGTTTAGGCTTTCCTAAATGTATTTTTATGTTTTAGTAAGGAGACCTGTTTCGTGTACAGTTTAGTAGTAGGAAAGCCCTTTTGGACAGGCGGGAGTAAAAACTATTCTATCGATTGGCGTTATAATCGTTAGTTTATCTAAAACCGTTCTCCTGTTATTTGGAAAAATTACATTTAAATATAACTCGCAGTAGAGTTCTTACGTACCTTGAAAACTGTTTTTGTGTTTTCCGAAAAAGTGTTTCCACATATTCCATGTGAGCTAAACGCACCATTGACTTTTTGTTTATATTTGTTTATTCTAAAAACAGATATTCGTTTATACACGATATTATACAGGGGTGTCTAAAATGATTTGCAACAAATATTCTGAGGAGTTACCGGACGAGGGTGATTGTGGTCTTGTTAGATGTAATTCTGATATCATTTTGAGTGCTCCATATCATCCTCTATTTACAACGGAATGAGCAGTAGGAAAAATATGCAATGAGATAAACTGCAGAAATAGAAAGAAATTAGAAAAGCGGGATGATGACCTTACTTTGGCTGAATCATTTGTCACGAGCAGCCAAGTTGCTTCAGTAGGTAAGGAAATGGCCGAAAGTAAAACAATTCTGAAGGATCTGCTGCTACAGCTCACTGAAATTGTTAAAAGCCAACAATTTATCTCGGCTCAATACGATAATATAGAATCCGGTCAAAATTTGATTGAGACACGTTTGACCAAGCTTGAGGAAGATATGAATATAGCGCTTAATCAGAATAAAAATAAAGACATAAAAATTAAGGGATTGTCTAACAAAATATTAGTATTGGAACAAAGGGAAAGTGATAAGGGCGCTGGGAGATGTATGGATTGGAAGAATCACAAAATGGGAAACTTGAAAATCTATTCATGGGACTAAAGGAGAAATTTAAGATTAAATTGGAGAAGGCAGATATAGAAGTTATTCGTAGAGTTCGAAATGGTGTGGGAGGTAAACCGCGACCTATTGTAGTACAGTTTAAATCCAGCAGAGTCTGTAACGAAGTGAAAGCAAAGAGAAGGGTTGTAATTATCAATAAAGAAGTTTTGGGCGGAATGTCGGATAAAAGAATTTATATTTACGAATACTTGTCTCCCTTCTGTAAGAAACTATTATGGGAAACTAAACGAAGGGCTATGGAGTCAAAATGGACGTTCGTATGGACCCAGGACTGCCAGATTTTGGTACGTAGGAACGAGGGATCAAGGATTTTTAAGGTAAGAAGTCACCAGGACCTAGAGAAGATTACAAACTAGTGATCTTAGCTAAACTTGATTTGAATCTTATACTTACCATTATGGATGTTGATTATGTCTTGCAACATATCGAGGATGATCAAATTAATAGTGTTTTTGATGATGTAAGTGATTGGTCAAGATCTGTTGGCGAGGACTTGGATGAGTTTCTTGGTTTTCTATTTCTAAATATTAGGTCTATTAAAAAACATTTTAATGAATTCTGTGTTTATTTGCAATACAATGCAAATAGTCTTGCCTTTTTAATTCTGGCCGAGGTTAATATTACTCAATGGGAATACGATCGGTGCGCCGGCTTGTTTGAAGTACACGGGTTTGATAAAATTGTAAGACTTATCGTGCGGGTGGAGGTTTAATTATATTTTATCGGACAGACTTGAACGTCTTCGCGCTGGAGACGGATTTCAGGATGTGTGAAGCGGTATCTGTTAGATTTTCGTTTAGTAGACTAATATTTGAACATATGGCTCTTTATAGGCCTCCAAATTTGGATAAGAATTTATTTTTAAATGAGCTAGAAATATATTTGGATTCTTGTGTAGTAAAGAACGTGATGGTAGTTGGTGATATTAATATTGATACAAATAGGACCAACGCATTGGTTAATCGTTATGAGAATATATTATCACGCTCTGGCTTCATGAGAAAGGTATTTGGTTTTACTCGAGAAGAAAGCAGAGCTGGTACTATAGTGAAATCTTGTATAGATCACTTATATTTGAGGAGTAAATCTACTGATATCCTGGCTAAAATCTCTGATCATTACATTGTTGCTGGAGCTCTCAAATTCCCCAATACCTGCGTAGAACCAGCCCGAGATTCTGTCAGAATTTATCAGAAAATGAATGTTGATTATCAGAAATTTGAGGAATTGTTGGATATCAATTTAAATAGAACGGCAGTGGACTGTATTGATGATGTAGAGCAGTTGTATGAATTTTTTCTAGGATCTTATAATGATGCACTATGTAATGCTGTTAAAACCTTTAATAGGAGCTATCGTAGAAAACATCCTATAAAACCATGGCTAACATCGTATATAGTCGAAGATTAAAAACGTGATAGAGCATATAGGACTTGAAGAGATCTACAGAGGCCCCAGAAATAAAAAAGATGTACTTCGACAGAAGTACATCACTTAGAAACAGATACGTTTAATAAGAAACGAAAAGAGGAATTATTATATTGGACAGTTCCAGAGAAACAGTAATGATATGAATAGAGGTGGAAAAACATTAACGAGTTGATGGGGAGGAATTCAAGAACAACTCTTTACCTGAATGTCTAATACATTAAAGTAATTTTAAATGACTTTGCTTCGTCCTTTTCCCAAGGGGCAGTTGGTTCTGTATATGATTGTGGAGAAGTGCTGTTTAAGACACTCATGAAGAACCGGAATCTCCAGTATGAAAGATCTGAAAGTCAATCTTTTTATCTACCACTAATGAGCGAACAGGATTTTATGGATGTTATATGGAAAATTTCTGACAAAAAAAAACCGTTTGGATGGTGTTCTAGTATCTGATATAAAGAAATACTGCCATCTTCTAAAACATCCTTCGGTCAAGCTGGTGAATCTTAGTATTTGCTCTGGACAGTTCCCGGAGAAATTGAAAACGGCAATTGTTACTCCAATATATAAGGGAGGAAAGACAGATGTCTTAGATAATTACAGATATCTGTCCTTTCAGTCATCGATAAAATTATTGAAAGATATATTGCGGACAAGCTTTGTGAGTATTTGTAAAAACATAATATCTTAAACAGTAACCAATGCGGCTTTCGAAAAAATAAAGGAACTATCACAATCTTAGAAAACTTATCGGACTCAATAAATAGTAAGCTAAATGACGGGCAGCACGTGTTGTGCATGTTTATCGATTTTCGTCAAGCATTTGACAGTATTGCTCACAGTGAATTATTGTCTATACTTCGCAAGGTTGGTGCCCGCAGTTCGGTTTTGCAGTGGTTTTCGAGTTATTTGAAGAACAGAAACCTAAAAGTAAAAATTGACCAATCCGTTAGCTCTAGCAACTCTGTTGCAAAAGGAGTTCCGAAGGGAAGCATTTTTCGGGCCGCTGTACTTAATTTATGTCAATGATGTCATGTTCTGTTTTAAAAGATGGGATCATTACCTATACGCGGACGTTACGTTAATAGTTTCTGCTCATAAGAATCTCAGCTCCGCAGTTAATAAACTAAACGGAGACCTTTTAAATTCCAGTTGTGGGGCTCGATAAAAATTGCTCATTAATCTCGCAAAACTAAAATTATGTATATTGCGTCCCCGCACAAAAGGTTAAACGACGAAATTATTGTAAAAATTCACAATGATGCTTGCTTGCATATTTTAGGTCATAATAATGCTGCTGAGGAAATTGTGACTGTAATAGCTTTATCGCTTGTAAAACATTTTAAATATTTAGGGCTAACTATTGATGATTCCTTCCTTTGGTGACCTACATTAACGAGCTTCATAAGAAAAACTAAAGCATTTTTCCTAAAGTTTCTACTATTTGAGCTTCATAGTACCGCAGAATATTTGAATGCTAGTCTATTCCGCTCTAGTCGAATCTATACTAAATTATGCGATAACTGTGTGGGATAATGCTTCTGGATGCTACCTGCATCGGTTGCAATCGACACAGAGCTGTATAGTTAGAAATGTTGCTGGGAGCTCCAATCAGAGTGTAGATGTAAGATGTCAAAATATGGGAATTTTAACTATACAGAAACTGTATATGTTTCGGATGTACATCAATAATTACTTTACGCAGGACTCGCTTCAACTACAGCCATAATTATGAAACAAGAGCACTTACTAGTGTGAATTAAATAAGTTCCATTCCATTCAAATAAATACGGCCTCCGAAAAAAACAAAGGTTACTTTATCCAAACTATTTAACTATTTGCCTAACAATTTAAAAGGTTTGCAATCACTTAACTAGGTAAAAAAGATGATTAAGAGCTGGTTACTGCATGATGTGAATTTATAGTTGTGATTGCAGTTAAAATAAATCTCCTTTTTTGAGTAGTAGATTGAAATTTGCGATCTTTATCCTTATAAGTTAGGAGTGTAAAATAGAATACGATAATTTTTTGTACTTGTATGTGAGTCAATGACCTTTGTATAGATATCACCTGGTCTCGCATACGCAGGAACATCGTTGTTCCGGCACGGACTTTTTTTTTGTCCGTTTTTTTTTTCTTGTATTATCTATAAGTGGAGAAAACTTCGATACCTACAGCTTTATAAGAATATGTTTATTTTATGATGCAGCAGATTGCAGATCCGACTTGGCCTCGCATCTAATTTGAGTATTGACTTTACTTTGTCTTTGGTAGAAAAGCTGATTGTATGATTTGATTTATTTTGTTGCTTATGTAGCTAATAGTGAAGGCGAATCGTATACTTTGTTTTTAATATTATTGTCAGCTTTTGCCCGCTGGCAGCGAGGAGTAGCGATGCGCCGGCATGGTTTTTGTTTCCTTTTTTAGTTTTCAGTATGATCTTCAAGAAAAGTTTTATAAGAATATGTTCATTCTTAAATATAGGAAGTCGCAAATTTGATTTAAACCAGTGTTTAGTTTGAGTTCTTTGCCTTTGGTGTACGGGGAGAATCAAGAATCACGTTGTGCCAACATGGGTCTTTGTTTTTTAATTTTATCTATAAGAAAAGTATTGTTTGATGTTCAAATTGAAGTTATGGGAACGTGTTTAATATGTTTAGTGCAATACTGCAAGGTTGATTTGGAATGATGATTTTTCTTTGCTATAGTATACAAGGGTATACACATGTATAGTGATTTGGTTTGATTGGCGTTTTTTTTTTGTGTATCTAGTATGGCGGCGAATGAGTAACAATATGTTTGCTACTGTCAAGCTTTGCTTAGTAGCAGTTGTTTATCTGCGTTATGTTGGGATTATAATTAATCCTTCGGAGTAGTGATATATTTCACTTATGCTAGTATAAGTTATGTAGTTGACATGCCCAATTTTGCAGATTTGTTTACTTAATTGTGGATGTGTGTTGCCAGGAAATATTGCTTGTTTGGGGAGACTTGTCGTGGTGGCAGTCGCGGGCGTGCTCCTCATCCGAAGAGTGCGCGCGTGGGGTTGTGGCCGTGTCCTGTTTTCTCGCGTGAGAACAATTCCCCCGGGGAATTCGACCGTATCACCGAGTACGGGGGTGCGGGAGGATTCCCTGGATTAAGGTGGAGGTTTGGAGGAAAACGTAAAATTTTTTGTTGTAATTGTTTATAAGTGTTAATAATAATAATAATAATAATTATTATTATTATTATTATTATTACTATTATGATATGTCATCTTTCCAGAATGAGTCAGACAGGCATAAAAATTATTACATTCTTGGAATTGCTCTCTGTCTCTCTCTCTTAATTATTGCATTCTTAACGATATAAAACGGAGTATGTTCTTCTTCTACCCATCAAACAGTTATACTGTAACCTTAGTGCTTTATACATCTCAGAGTTCTCCTATAACTTTGCATCCTATTACATGTAAGTACTTTCAATTTATATTTCTTTACATTGTCATTTAAATTACGTTAAAGTTTTTGTTTTAAAATATTCTCATGTAGCTTTTATTAGCTTTCATTCAAAAATATTTATGATTATAACCACAGGAACTTCTGCTTTAGACTTATTTTTTCTATATTACAGCGAAATGGATTCTCAATTTACATCGCCCACGGCTTCTCAATTTACGGATGAAGAGTTGTGTGAGGCCTACGATAGCGCGATATTGAAGAGCATAGAGATGGACATAGAGATGATGGACGCTGTGGAGGACGATATGGAAGGGATGGCGATTGCAATCCATATTGAAGAAATATTGAAGAGGATGAAATTCGTATTCGTAAGAATGAAGGATCATCCCACGGCACAGGTGTTACTGCCTAGAATATTAAGTATATTGGAGGGTGTCCATTTCTGTTTCGTAAATTACCCAGAATGTATTATTAATGCGTGTATAAGATAATTTTCTGAATGTGATATTAATTAAAACAAGACATTTGCTTTTACTTATTTATTTGTGTACTAACTTATTGCTGATATAACATTAAAACTAACTGTCCATTAAATAATTTAATAATATGTCCACCTTACACTCTGTACACATAATTTATTTTTATAATAAAAACAAGCAGGGTTGCTCTTGGAACCGAGTTCGTGAAATCGGAAGACTACAGCCCGAGTCATCAGATCTCTATTAAATTGTATTCTCTTACAATTAAATTGTAAAAATAAATATAGAAGATAGTATGGAAGAAAAAATCGGAGCCGCCTTGCAGACTATCGACGAAAATTGTGGAAGATCATCTTACATTACTGCACAATATTACATCACTGCTCCCTTGATACGTCCTACGAAATAAAGTAAACCGACTCTTCCTGAAGCAGAAGTGGCACCTCATACCTCAAGAAACGAGAGCCGCACTTCAAAACTGCTTACCGTGCTACCTCCATATAGCGGATGATCAACTGGATGGGGCACTATTGGTACACCAACAAATTTTTTTAACACATCTGTTTTTTCATGTCTTTCAACATACACTTTTGTATAGTTAGCGCAAATGTTAGATAGAACTCTATCAACGTTCTTTAAATCTACATAGCCATCCTTGTATTTAATATTTAAAAAATTACGCTCCAACTACTTGAAGAGAAGATACATAGTGCGCGTTCCATCCGTGATGCTCATTTCTTGAGGTGTAAAGTCGGGAGTATTAAATCCCTGCATATTGGTTACCAGGAATGCCTCGAATCGCTGACGGTATATTTTTTCTCTGAGTTGAGGAAATAAAACTAAACTTAGGATCTTTTGCAAATTCTTAATTCTGTTTGCAAATCTTTATCTATCAGCCGCCATAGCTACCCACTGCGACCTTCGATCTTCGTTCGGTATTCTATAAATCGTGACTCTCTCATCAAACTTCACCGGCATTTTATTTGGGCTTATCGGGGCGAGGATTGCCAGCGGTGGTTTGCCGAAGAGATGCGTCAGTTTACCGAAGACGTAGAGACCGTATTTCTTTGCCCTCTACCGATTGAGTCTCTTACACCTGCACAAGAGTTCCGCTCCATTTCACACTGCCACATCTGCGAGCGACCCTTTGACGTTCGTGACGTCAA
>JAROYF020000037.1:289966-313990 GCA_029619325.2 Dynastes grantii | reverse complement strand
ATTAAAAATCGCAAACTTGAAAGTAGCTGCGAAATGAACTGCGAAATTACCCGCGGATTAAAAAGCGCGACCTTGAAATAGCCGCGAAATTATACGCGGATTGAAAGCGCGAGTGGCTAATCAAAAGAGCCTTTGGCTTCGATTCCATTCGGATTAAAAAGTGCGACCTTGAAAGAGCCGCGAAATTACCCGTGGATTAAAAGCGCGAGCCGCTAATCGAAAGTGCCTTTGGCTTCGATTCTGCGAAATTCCCCGCGGATTAAAAGCGCGAGCCGCTAATCAAACTTCGATTAAATGCTGGATTAAAAAGGCCTTGAAAATGCGCCCGTACCCGCATAGTTTACCTACTCATTATACATATTGAATAGTTGCATTCAGCCAGCCGTATAGCATCTATGTTTTTCTCATGGCTAAACCAAACTTGTACATACATGTGTTTGCTTCTTATCCCCTCTTACCAATAATATTACCGTGAACTGTTTAAAAGTTGAATTAAGTTTACCTAATTACTACATTGCTATAAATAATATCGTCATATCCTTAATAGTACCGGTAACAATAAATAATAACAAGGATCACAATAAAAATAAAATAATAACAAATAATAATCTTTTACCAAAGAAATGATTTGGCCACTCTAAAACATACGTTTGTACCTGAAAACTATGTATAATATAATCTTTTATTTATTACCACTTATTCGTTTCTGTGTGGCGCTGAACTCTGAGCGGCATCTCACACTACATTGATTTTACTACGCGGGAACTTTAAAAATCATTCAAAAAGTCAGTGCTGGTGGTTCTGCATTAATTAACTAATTCTTACAATTTGATCTGATCTCTACATATTTGAAAAATTACCTCCATAATATATACATGGAAAATGGTAGTTGGAATACCCATGTATCTTTAGCACAATCATCTATTTTCAACGTTTTTTTTTAACAAAGAATTAATAACACAAATTATCAAAATGCCAAAATTCGAATAGTAATAAAAGATAATTCAAATTCCATAAATATAAGGTGAAATGTTGTTAATAATTGAAAATTCAAATTATAATAGCATAAATTAATAATATTAGGTGTAAGTGCACTTCACCCCAGTATGCTGCTACAATACTTCAGATAATTTTAGCAACAATGTTACTATTTCCATTTTTTATAGCACATACAAAATAAAACATACAAGCACCTCACCCTTTGCAAGTCAACCATATTTCGGTAGTAGCACGGCATATGAAACGGCGTCTTATGTATCGAATCCGTATCTAACAGTTCTTGGACGACCGACGGTACGAATTTTTTTGATTATGGGTGTTAGGTAAATTACTCCTGGGACTTCTTGTAAGTCAACCATATTCCGATGGCAGAACAGCATGTAAGCAGGTGTTGGCTGTGTTGAATCTGTATGTGGTATCTCTTGGATGACCGAAGAAATGAATTATTCGGGTGCACTCGAACTGCACAAATTTTAATCCCAGGAAGATAAGCCTACACTTGAGCTGCGCAAAGTAATTAGAAGGTTCACTTAATCCGATACACGAACTGCGCAAAGACAATTAATCTTTCCTGGAAGTGCGGTAAATAAACATTGTTCAAAATATATAGGTACAGATGTTAGGATACACAAATTAGAAAAATTCTAGTATAGCAAAAATAGTTTATTATAAAATCTACAAAAACTTGCGTCAAAATATTTACATACACATATATGTACATATTAAAGTATATAAATTAAACAAATTCTAATATTACTATTATGCAGCTATTTTATATGAGCAACACTTTACAAAATCTGCTCTTGAAATAGAATTATTTTGATATTGTTCAAGTTCCTATATTAGATACGCTATTTAAAGCCCAAATATTTGGTGGAAAATGCGATTCATCATCTATATACTTTTTAACCAAATTGTCTGTGAATTGCGCCACTATTGAAACTTCGGGCTGCGATGACACAAAATCGAATGCATCTCCAACTTCTACTAGGGGTAAAAAAGTTAACCCAAATAACATAAAATATTCATATTATGTATTTGTAAGAATATATTACATAATATTTTAATAAATATGTTAAACAACACTTCCTCTTTCACTAAACATTTTCTAATGCTTGTTAATTTGCTCTTTTCGGACTGTACTTATTATACGAGGGTAAGTCAAATATTATCTACACTTTCGTCATAACAAGCTTTGAAGGTTGTCGTAGTGGCGGCCGCTTGCGCATGCATTGAGTTGGCGCCTCTGTGGTCATGTGTGAGGAATTTAATCACGATCGAGTCATTTATCTGCTAGCTATAACACCATAAGCATGTCAGCTCCGCTATTAGTTTGCACCAAAGAAGAACAACGAGCAGTGATCCGATTTTTGTGGTCAGAGAAAGGTGCTGAAATTCACCGGAGACTTTTGTCACAATACGGGGACAGTGCTTTATCTCGTAAAAGCGTTTTTTTGTGGATCGAAATGTTTCAAAGTGGCATGAGCGTAACTCGAAAAGAGGGAGCTGGACGGCCGTCAATCTCGACCACCGACGGCAACATTTAGCAAGCTTGAGAGATGGTTACAGCAAATAGGCGAGTTACCATAGGTAAGGCTGCATCTTCTTTAAACATCAGTCACGGTTCTGCCTATCAAATTATCTACGATGTACTCAAATTTCGTAAAGTGTGTGCGCGATGGGTACCACGAATGCTTACCGAGGAAACAAAACCAAACGTTTGGACATCTGCCAACGCTTACTGGATCGCTTCAACGCGGAAGGCAACGCATTTTTAAGCAGAATAGTGACTGATGTTTAAAGAAGATGCAACCTCACCTATGGTAACTCACCTATTTGCTGTAACCACCTCTCGAGCTTGCTAAATGTTGTCGTCGGTGTTCGAGGTTGACGGTCGTCCAGCTACCTCTTTTTGTGTTACGCTCGTGCGGCCACTTTGAAACATTTCGATCCACAAAAAAACGACTTTCCGAGATAAAGCACTGTCCCCGTATTGTGACAAAAGTCTCCGGTGAATTTCAACACCTTTCACACCCTCTGACCACAAAAATCGGATCACTGCTCGTTGTTCCTCTTTGGTGCAAACTAATAGCGGAGCTGACTTGCTTATGCTGTTGTAGCTAGCAGACAAATGACACGATCGTGATTAAATTCCGCACACATGACCACAGAGGCGCCAACTCAATGCATGCGCAAGCGGCCGCCACTACGATTACCTTTAAAGCTTGTTATGGCGAAAGTCTAGATAATATTTGACTTACCCTCGTACATTTACTGTACTTACACTATTTTACAAAAGTAAATTACTTTATAGATAGTCTTAGAAATGAAAGTAAAGGGATTAAAATGAACCTTTAGTGGTTTTGCGCAGTTCGAGTGTCGGTTAAATAGGGGTCATTAGTGCTGGTGTACGATAGATTAAATTTTAGGCAGATCATGTGCACCGAATTATTCTGTGTAAGGGCAGTAAGTAAACTATCCCTGAGACTCCTTGTAAGTCGACTGTATTCCGGTGGTAGAACTAAACGTGAATAGGTATTGTGTGTGTCAAATCTGTACGTGATGTATTTTGGGTCACCGAAGATATGAATTATTTTGTAAGGGGTGTAGGTAAACTATCCCTGGAACCCCTTGTGAGTCAACCGAATCCCGGTGGTAGAACTGCATGTAAATAGGTGTTGTGTGTGTTGAATCTGGATGTGATATCTCTTAGACAAACCAAGATATGAATGATTTTGCGTAATTGTAGTATGTAAACCGACCCTGACACCCTTTATTTTAGTGATAGGACGACGTATGTATATTAATATAGCGCATCTGCGTTTGATAAGATTTGAATTTCGCTGGACATGATTTTTTTTCCTATTTTTCTAACTTGTTGCTGGTGGACTACGGCCACCACTAGACATTTGAGTATCTGGCTGCTATTTTTGCAGCTCTTCTCACGCCAGTCAGCAGAAAGGTGATATATGTATAAAGCAATTGTAAGCACTGCAGCAGAGATTAATAAACCTCTTAAACTCAAACTTCGGGGCATTATTTATGTATAAATCTATACAAAACAGATGTTACCGATCGTGACGATATAACTCGCACACATTTTTGAATCTCTATCTCACGCGTAGCGAGATGACATGTATTGACTTGTATAATAGTCAATAACTGCACCTTAATTAATGTTTACAAGAAAACACAATGCACTTCATAAGTTGCAAGATGTATTTAATTTAACGTTGCTTTAAAGTGGGTGTTTTCACAAAAGGTATCGCTTTAGATTATTTATTTATTACACAGAAAAGTTTTTATTTTCTTAAATTACCATCTAAAACTGTGACTAGATAACTGAGTCATATAGCTATTGCTTTACTAACTGTAGATAATTACGAACGTATTGTTGATCTAATCCAATGTACATATTCTGATATTCTAGTATAGAGTCCAGGCAAACGTGGTCTTGCGCACCCAATTCCTGTCGAAACTACACCTACGACCATGAAACGATCTCCGCTTTGCACCATTAGGGGTCCACCACTATCAGCCTAGATACAAAGAAAAATAGTAATTAGAACTCACTCGGGTAGTATCAACAGTTGTAAAAATTGCAACTAAAAAATAAAGTATATATTTCAAAAACAATTGCTTCTATTGATGTTACTTCTACCAAATAAAAATGAAACGTTTCTATTCTACAGGCTTGTCCAATTTGGTAATTTTTTATAGAAACTATTTCCTCCTTGCTTTCTAATTTTTCCTTATAACTCTTATAACTCTGTTCTGTGAACAGAGAAAAATAATTATTGCACACGAATTTTCCGAATACAAACTAAAGCATTAATCCAAATAGGTATCCCTTGACCCCTAGTATTCTACAGCACCACCTTTCAAATTTTGTATAAGATACAATGTAAAAAAATTCAGGAAATTTACCTCTGTACTTTAATGTAAAAATTGTTCAATATTACCTAAAATTTGAGGTGAACGAAGTTTTAACTTAAAATTATGTAAAAAATAGTCCTTGGTAGAAATTTACTCTCATAAAATTAAAAATCCACGATTTTTCGGTTTACTTTACATTTTAATGATTTTAATTACTAGTTCTAGTATATTTTTTCACCTCTTTAATGTTCTCCGCCGCCGAAATATTAGAATTCCTCATTGTTAAGGTAGGTACATTTTCCTTATAGAATTGGCTTTTACCTCCAGAAAGGGGCTGGATTAATGTATGGTTTTCTTGTTTATGTTGCAATGTGAGCGGTGTGATAAATAAAAAATGTCTTAAGTACTTATAGAACTTTAGGCTTTGTGCTTTGTAAAAGAAATAGATTTCAGAAGATAAAAGAGTTTTTACACAAAATGTCAATAGTATTAATTATGGATTAAAGTCAGATACAAAGCGGTGGAATACTTGGATGAAAACCATACAAATGGTTACGTTGTATGCAAGTATCTCATTCTGGTACGCACACAAGTCACGCGGAATATTACAGATAAAAACGAGAAGATTCAACAAGATGATCATTATGCGTTTTCCCGTTCCTGATACAACACAGCCTGTATTGCTGCATTTCTCTTTTGCTAGTTAATAGCGGCAAAGGTGTTTGTACGTATTGGCACGTAAGTTGTTATTAAATGTAGATAAGTGTATTCATACTTAATCTTAAATTCTTTCTGTTGTCCATTAGAATTTTTATCAAATACCTATTTTAGGCGCTTTATATATTTGCAAATAATTAAACCAAGTAAATATAAAATTTCAATTAGTATTACTTTAATATTTTTCAAACACGGTTATTCTTTTTATTCATCCAATTAAATTGAAGAGCGGGAATAACAAATTATGTTCACAGGAATATTGAGTTTCTAATTATATTTTATTTGCTGAGGAAACCAAAATCGTTCCTTTAATGAACAAGCTTCCTGATATTAAGAATATAATTCTTTGAGTTCTCAAAAGAATGTAAATAAATTGAAGAGTAAAAGTAAATCGATTACAATATTTTTTACATGAATATTATGTCCTAAATTATATTTGATTTAAACTTTTGCATTAGACAAATCTAACGAAATGAAAAAGAAAACAATTAATTTATAAATACCGAAAAGCAAGTACTTAAATTGAAGGTAGCCACAACTTCGTTTAACTGTGGACTTTGTTTTTTCAGCAATGTTTAAATTAGTTCCTGAAAGATTTATCGAAGTAGAAAATCTTTATTTAAGTCCTACATTTTTAAAGACGCAAAAATAAAGTGTATGTATTATGTATTGTATACAATTACAAATATTTCGGTTTGATAGCTTATATAATAATACAGTTATGTGTATATATAGAAATATGGTTAATTACAATCTATCGTTCTGTCTTTACCGAATTTAGGAATTCTGGATTAACTTTCATCAAACAAATATATTAAAGTAATCAATATATATTTTATTTGACAGAAGTGACTGAAATGTACAGGTCACAAGTTGTAGCACTTTGAAAATGCAGTAAATTTACCAACACTGAAGAAAATTTTTGGAGCAATTCTCCAAAATATTTCAAATCAGGGAAGTAAAGTTACACTTCCGGTTAATCACTATTTACACATTAGAAAAATTCTTCAGAGCTTCAACTTTATCCTGATTACATTTTTTTATATATTTTTTGTTACGTACCTACTTATCTATTATTTTTTTTATATACCGCGTTAGTAAGTTCCGTAGTAGAGTGAATCGCTAAAATATATGGACAGTGTTACAACGTTTGCCCGCTATGAAAGGATAAGATGGGGAGCGCGCGAAGCGAATCAAGTACGCTCCTAAGCGACAACATTATTCGCTATACGTATGGGACTCGCGCCTGTAAATGAATCCTTACGTACCTTAGTATACAGGGCTTGTAAAGCGAATACGTACAGCAAAAAATAGTGAGTCACCCGCTTCCTCTCAGCGATTGGAGATCATAAGTTAATCACGCTGTCGCTACCTCTCCTGCTCACGCGTAAAGTATATACGCTCTTACTTGCTCGGACTAACACTCACATTTTTTGCTGTACGCATTCCCTTTACAAGACCTGTATACGGTTTATATACAAAATTATTCTAATCTATCTATACACATATGTATTGCCATTGCCATTGTCATTGTCATTATCCTTATCGTTATCGTTATCGTTACCGTTACCGTTATCGTTACCGTTGCCGTTGCCGTTACCGTTACCGTTACCGTTACCGTTAGCGTTAGCGTTAGCGTTAGCGTTAGCGTTATCGTTATCGTGTTATCGTGTTATCGTGTTATCCTGTTATCGTGTTATCGTGTTATCGTGTTATCGTGTTATCGTGTTATCGTTATCGTTATCGTGTTATCGTTGTCGTGTTATCGTTATCGCTATCGCTATCGTTATCGTTATCATTATGATTATTTAATTATTTAATTATTTAATGTAGGTACACATACCATGATACAGCAAAAGTGAAGCAGTAAGTACTCGTAGTAATAGTGATTACTAACCTGGGCAAATATGCGGTAACAGCCAGAGGCGTGGTGAGCGCATAAAAGTTTACACATAAAATAGAAGGTAAGAAATCAATTACAAAACGTGCTGAAGTTAGCGTTTTAAAAGTCTTCCATGAAATCACAAACTGGGTAACATTGTTAAATATTTGAATCATTAAATAAATTTCCACAGCTGTTTCAGTTAAGTGAGTATGACATGTGAAATAAATGTTTTTTAATGCCGAAAACGACCGTTCGACATCTAGCGATGTTATATTTGCATATTTAAAATAATCTTTGAAACAACTTAATGCATTTTCACACGCATCTCCACAAATTTGTCTTAATATAAGGAAATCGAAGTCTTTCTCTAAAACACTTTCAAATTTTCGTATTACACACCAATTTGTTTCGCCTTCTACAGCGCATAACTGTGCGTGAACATCATTCACAATCTGAACAGAATCCACTAGCGACATCGAAACATTTTGTAATTTTTCTATTCCCTCCGCTAGTCCGAAGTAATTATTATAAATAGTAAATAGTAAATCTCTTTTAACCTGACTATCTTGAAATATTTCCTGGCTTTTCTTGATTGCTGCAGCTTCTGTCGGATTGAATTTAAGGTAGTTTTAAAATTCAATCCGACAGAATTTTAAAACTACCTTCTTTACTTGATCAAAATATTTGTTCTAGTAAAACGCAGCCTGCAACCATGTTCCCCAACGTGTAACAATCGGCTCTGGTGGTTCAGGTAAATCAGGATACAGTTTATGAAATAGTCGGGTACGTTTCGGGGACTTTAGAAACACTGCCTTTGTACTAGCAATCAATGCATTTACTAGTGGAAAACATGTAGGAATCGTTTGTGCCGCAAGATTTAGAGTATAGATTTTACACGTTACATGTAAGAAATTACCACTGTGTTCTTTAAGAGATCGGCCCAAAGAACGCATGTTTGCGGTACCATCACTCATAAACAGTAAAAGTTGCTTAGTTCAAACTTCAAATTTGTTCAATGAGTTCAACACAACCTTTAAAATCTCATCGGCAGTAGATTTTATAACTCTTTTGGAAGCAAGTAAGAAGGAGGATGACGGTCGATGTAATTCAATTATATGTACCATTACATTAACCACAGAGTGTTTTTGACGATTTGTTGTTTCGTCCACACATAACCGCAGTTTTTAATCTTTCAATTTCGTTTTCATTCTTTTTTCTATATGTTCACGAACAAATGGCATTACATTTCGTATGGATGTCCGACTAGATAATTTACAGTCCGCATATTTATTCCAGAAGGAGACAAATGCTTCTTTGTCTAGTAAACGAAAAGATAGATTACATAAAATAAGAGTAACGCCTAAATCAAATGTAAATTTGTCTTGGTCTCGTATGCCACTTTTTGCAGAAGAATGCTGTTTGCTTTCGATATGACGTTGACAATGACTTCTGGACCAACACATTAAAGGGATTTTACAAACTAGACATTGAATTTTAACGCCATCAAAAATTAAGTCCGGCATGTCCACTATAAAGTTTTTAACTGTGTCTGCCATTGGTCATTTTCGCAACGTAGCTAACTGCGAAATTTTTAAAGCAAACATAAGCGTACAATTACGAAATAAGTTACGACAGCCTACATATACACAGAACTACTCGCATACAGCATCGATTTAGTACTGACGCTGTGAACCCGTGAAATAAATAATCGCCGACTCCGCACCACACTGACCAACACTGACTGTTACCCCTGTTTGCCCAGACTAGTTGATTACGATTCATCCAGTAGTACATCATTGCCCAGTAACTCCAGTAAAACTTTAAAGAATTATAGGAAGTAAAAATACTACTGAAAGCCGTGATTGAGGAGCGTTTTAATTATTCTTTGCAAAATAACATCGATATTGTAAGATTGGAAAAGATAGAAAAACACTTGGTATACTTTAACAATATAATTATAATTATATAATATTATATTGTGAAACTATACCAAGTGTTTTTCTACCTTTTCCAATCTTACTAAAATATTTCACCAAGAGCCGACAGTGCGTTCAATCAATATTGCACGATATTGAAAATTCAAGTGAAAATGAAGAATAATATTTATGAAAGTACGAATCTGGGTACTTTACGCATCTGCTTTTGAAAACAGGTGTAATTTGGCACAAGGAAAAAAGCTAAAAAGAGGTCTTAAATGTGGGAATTAGGGCAATCCAGCTAAATAATTTTATCGAAGCATCACAGACACATCTCAACTCAAACGCGGGGCACTTCGCCTTGTGGAGAATGATACGATTCTGAGAAAATGTTTTAGAGTGAAGTATAATTTATGCCAAAAAGTAAATAGGTTATTATACGATATATGTCAAAACATGAGTATTTTTCTTTAATTACCGAAATCAAACATTACTTTAGTTTTGACGCAGGCAACTGTATTTGTTACCTATACGCAGGGCCATGGTTTTTGCCATTGCATAAACATTTCTTCGTTTGGTATATTTACTGGTTTGTGATTAATGATTTTCTCCCAACTTTTTATCCAATTTGTGTGATTTTAATTTATAAGCCTCTTTATTTTATTTTTTATTATAGTTTCTTTGAGATATTTTTATTTTAAATGACTGGTTTTTTGTTATTAGTAAGTAGCTATTAAGTAGTAGTAATGGAAAAATTGTAGTTGTAGTGCGTTGTATACAGCAATAGTCGAAAGCCATTATATTATTCCTCCGTTAGCAGCGGTCTTCATATCATTAATATATGCTATATGTATTTGTTAAATGTTTATGTTAATTGTCTACCGCCTAAATTCGAATATTTTCATGTAACCAATCACAGCACGCCTGTGACATATAAGAAACAAGAGAAAAGAGAAAGTATGAGCATGACCGTTAGATACATAAATTGTACTAGCATTGTAACAGTTGACTCTAAGCTGATTTGTAGGAAATAACGAATATAGATTAATTTGTAAGAGTTTTTAAATGCAGAGAAAAGTTAATTCGTAACAGTATTTCTTATATCTAGTACAATGAGTGTATTAAGAGTGCATTTATGTCTTCCATCCATTGCAAATAAAAGTTACAGGGATTGTGTTCACCATTATACTCACATATTGCTGATTTAAAACAGGAAATGTGCTAACTTCATATTTATCTGATATGTAAAATATCGTATTACTAAAAGCACCTTTAACTACAGTATGGTCTGTTGCATACGAAAGTAACTTTTAATGATAAATATACTTAAGTATTTTTTTTACCGAGATTTGTGAGTAAGTTGTCGGTATTTCGACTTTAAGTTCTCAGGTTTTACTCAAATCCCTGCCTAAGAAAATTTTCTTCAGTTTTTCGACTATCGGCAGTAAGTGAAGAACGTTTAATAGTGTAACGATTTTTTAGAAAATAAATTCGAAAGAGCACTAACTAAAAAAGAAAAACAAGCCAAAAGAAACAGATAAATAATATATCAAATTGCATGATTTTATAAATAAATTTGTTTGTCGTGTGGAATTTTTTCGATTAATTTCTATTAGCATTTATTTATGAATATAAAATCTACAGCGTGTCTCAGCCTTCCGGGATTGTAAAATTGCGCCTATTGTATAGATAGTAGGAAGTTCAAATTTTCTGATAAAATAAAAAATCTAAGAGTATCTTTCAAAAATATCTCCGCCTATACAGGCTAATTGATAGGTAGCGACTCAGACATTGACTTTACTATTTTAAATTGAACATCCTGTATATTATTACGTGTTTGGTTTCTCTGTATTGAAATAAATCAGCATAATATGGACTTTATATGCCTATTCCTAACAGATTTCGAGATATTTATAATGTTGTCCTTAACCTCCTAAATTTAGACTCCTCTATTTCCTTGGAAAAATCCCAAATCCAAATATATTCTGGCGTAGGTGTTTTCGAGACTAAATTACATATTTACTTCTATCTAGAATCTAAATATTGGATTAGAACCCTCAAAAAAAAAATGTTTAATGAACCCCAAACTAACAACAGTAAACAAAACATATAGGTATTGCTGATATTGCGCAAATGCATCGATGCAGAAGGAAGGAATTTCGAGCGTTCGCTGTAGGTATATAAGTAGATAGCAGTGAATTAATGCAATAAAAATTGCAATGAAGATTATTGAGTTTTTTCATAGTGTATTTCAATCGTGTTACATGGTACTTTTTTCGATGGATGTAGAAGAATAGGTGCTATTTAAAAAATGACGTTTCTGGTGTTTAAATTTGGTAAAGTTTGGTGTTCAATACTGAACACCCGGTATATTTCGAAGGCTTTCCAACACAATATCTACGTAGAGACAAGTATGTAATTTGATCCTATAAGAATTTACTCTAGAATGTATATGCATTTCGAATTTTTCGAATGAAATAAATATATCGAAATTTATTTTACAATATTAGTTAAAATTTAACACGATAGTAATTCCATTATAAATGGGAACGATGGTGTTCCACGATTAATATAATTTTGGATTAATTACCCAACATGAATCAACTTTTCCCTCTTCATAACCAGCGCATATTTGACTTTCTTGGATCTTAGTCTTTTTGCCTTGGGATTTATACCATATTTGGCAAACTTCGTTGTCGAAAATATTTACTTTTGCCTTCTGTAATATTTTAGATTTACTTCCTGTAATATACAAAAACAACTCATCACAACAATGAACATTTTAATTTGAGCAACAGTATATGAATTGATAACATAGAAATGAGAGAAAGAAAACACTCGCCACCTACCTGTCACTCGGTTTTCATTAGTCCAACCCCATCCAGCAACTGTGGCCACAGCATTCGAAAATCTATTGTATTTATTTTCTTTATTTGCTGCAGGAAGACACGCCGGTATTATATTCTCTGACCATTGCACCTTTCTATTTAATATTACAACAGCTAAATCATGTCTTGTTTTCTTGCATGAATACTCCGGATGTGTGATTATTTCGTTAACTTCCATTTCAAACGTGTTGCTTATTGTGTGTTCTAAATCATGTTGGGCTACAGCTACCTTTACTCCCCTCGATGATATCAGTTCTTCTCCAATACCTCTAACAAGTTAACAGTTCCTGATAATTTTTAAATGTAGTGTTTAAAATAATTCATATAATCGATATGGTTAGCGCCGTTCACCCATACATTCACGTATGACAGTCACGGCAACATTCTATCGACATCGAGAGAAAGCGACGCTTTATCGTCTTACATAGCCGATCCTCACAGACTGTTTAATTGATAAAATTACAAATTTTGGCACAACATAGGGTAGTTTAAGTTTGTGTACATTCAAGTAAACAAGCGTTAATTATAGATTGCACAGGGTACTACCGAAATGACAAAATGTGCTCGCGGTCCTACTACTTTCACGCTCATTTTTAAAGCACTTAATTATAATAAATAATTAATTATACATGAAACAAAAGGGTATACTTTTGTTTATTAGCGCAGTAGTCTCCAAACTACGGCCCACGGGCCAAATTCGGCCCGCCAGTGTGATCAATCCGGCCTGCGACAGCTAATGGCTGATTGTTGTTATTGTTGCTGTGATAAGTTGAATAAAAGAACATATAATAATAATAACTCGGCTTTATTTAATTGCTAGGTACAGCTTAATGACAAGTACAACACGCAGAAAGTTTAACTTAAGCATAATAACTAAATAATAATTGAAATAAATCCCACTAACAGTTTATAATGTCCATTTGTAAAAAATATTAATGAGACTTATGTAATTGTGATTTTCCACTGACAATAGTTTGTAGTTGTGGACCAATTTTACTTATACCAATTATTAAAAGAGATTTAAGATGCTCATCGGTTAACTGAGATCTGTAAACATTCTTTGTGTACATCATCTTGGAGAATGTTTTCACACACAAGTAAGTAGTACCAAAAACAGAAAACAGCCCACGAGCAAATTTATGCAAATTAGTAAATTGTTGCAGTGGAAGACTCTTATAAAATTCCAAAGATGAGTTTTGATATATGTTTTTAATTATATCACTGCACTGTAAATCAATAATTTCCATTTGAAGTTCCGGGGCTAGGGTTTCAATGTCAGTATCAAAAGGATTTTGAAAAATCTTAATTTCATTCGTAATGACATCAAAGTCTGAGAAACGAGTATTAAAATTTATCTTCAAAGCACTCAAAGCTTCGATTGCAAAATCGACGGGAAACAAGCTTAGTAGTGTGGCTGAATATTTCACATGTTTTAAAATGTGTGAAACATTTTCTACGTAATTGTGATTGAAACAGTATTATTTTCTGTCGGAACGATTTGATATTAGTGTATAAATCAGGGAGAAGCTGGTTTTCTCCTTGCAATCTAAAATTCAGTTCGTTCATGTGTTTTGTCAAATCGACATAGAATGCCAACTTCCACAGCCATTCGCTATTTTGTAATTTGGTAAGAGGGCGATGCCTTTCATTCAAAAAAATTTCGATCTCTGCTCGAAGTTCAAAAAAGCGCTGAAGGACTTCTCCGCAATTAAGCCAGCGTACGGCAGTATGATATGGTAAGTCATTTTGTCGAATCTCTTCAATAAACTCGCGGAATTGTCGGTGATTCAGCCCAGTGGATCTGATGAAATTAACAACTGATATGACTGGTTTTACAACTTCAGACATATCCAAACATTTTCCGCACAAGGACTGTTGATGAATGATACAATGTAAGACTAATGGTTGTGAACCACCATCATTTTCTACAGCCGTTGACACAAGTGCCGCCACTCCTTTATTTTTACCACACATGTTTTTGCCTCCATCAGTTGTAATAGATTTCAAGTTTTTCCATCGAACGTTCTTTTTATTAATGGCATTTTCAACTCCCTTAAAAATATCTTCCCCAGTAGCCGTGCCGTAAATACTATCAATATCAAGAAGTTCTTCATACGCTTCATAGCTTTTATTTACTCCTCGAATAAAAATCAACACCTGAGCAGTATCTGACGCATCCGTTGACTCATCCAAGGCCAGAGAAAACCACTCAAGATGTCCATTTTTGTCAGACAGTTGAGATGATATATTTTCTGCGATGTCTTGTACCCTCCGAGTCACGATGTTTGCTGACAAACAGACAGTTTTAAGTAAATTTACCTTTTCGGGGCACATTTCTTCGGCTACTACAATTACACATTCTTTGATCATTTCTCCATCGGTGAATAGTTTTCCACGTTTTGCGATTTCAAGAGTCACACGAAAGCTGGCATGAGTTGCAGCCTCTTGTTCAGTGTTGACTTTCATTAACAAAGATCGCTGTGATTTCAATCCACGCTTCAAAGCTTCAAATTTTTCTGTCCCCAAACTTCCTGTATATTTTGAGTAATTTTGAAATTGTTTCGTTTCATAATGACGTTTAATGTTATATTCTTTGAGAACGGCTATGGTTTCATTGCAAATCACACATAGCGCCTTATTACTAGACTCAATCGCGAAATATTGATACTTCCATTGATCTTTGAATGTTCTGCATTCACTGTCTATTTTTCGCTTCTTCTCCATACTAGTTAATCACACACAAAAACAGCAAGTCAAATCACGCACTACTTCATTAACAACACTACTTTACGCACTACTTTATTTCACAACAGGCAGTTTCGCTTCCTTCGCCTTCCCTAGGCAGACTGACTCGCGGTCGCGCCGCTAGCCTTTCATACTCCAATTACTGCCATCTCGAAGTGAGTGGAATACACCAGAACTTTCTCGAACCAACTGCACTATCGAAAGTACTACTGGCGCCATCTGTTAGCGATAGAGGGTTCTACCACTACCTATTTACACTTTTGACCACCAGATGTTGTCAAGTGTCACGGTCGCAACAATACACAATAGTAACTGAACTAGCAAATTTAACAAGCGTATGCTCGCTCAGGGGCGCACTTGGCGACTACTCTAGAAATTATAGATAATGGCAGGAAAATTAAAACGGTTTTGGTCCTTGGAACTTACTGGAGTAATCAGTATGGCCCTAAGGCTGGAAAGTTTAGAGACCCCTGTATTAGCGCAGCCAAAAACAACTGGGTGGTTTATTTTTATTCAGTTATGACGGACCTTCTCAAAGCGCGTGTCGAGAATTCGATCCTCCAGGAATTCCTGGAACAAATCCCTGTTTGGGGATGATTGCTCAGGTACTAAGTGTTGGAGAGCAATGAGAAAAGTATTTAAAAAAATTGTTAACGTGCTTTAAGACAACAACAAAAAATTCCAACGGCATTACCATTGGATACCATTGGATACTAGGTACCGCCTCATAAGCTGGGTGAGTCCGTACAGCCGGACCAAACCACACGTGGAATTGTCTTTCTGAAAGTGTCTTTCGGAAGGACAAAACGCTGTACAATCTATATATAAAATATTTTAAAAATTAAATACAAACACAAATTTTAACATTTCGAAATCATAGAACAAATATAATATCAACCTGGGCCTTTTCTTCGTCCCAATGTCATTGTGAATATTTAGATGTTCAATGTTTATGTGTAATTTTGAGGAAAAATGTAATTGCAAAATAGGTTTTCTTTAATTAGCCGATATGTTTTTTATTACCTCTAATACAATTTTCATTGACTAAACTTTTCAACATAAATTTGATCATTAAGTCCTGCCCCTGACTGTACAGAGTTAGGCACTATGCGTTCGAGTACCACTAGGATCAAATTTTCTTAGAGGGTACGGTACAATCCCGAGATGTTAGGGAACAATTAACTGCGCTTCACCATTTACGGCGAAGGGGGTGATAGTAACAAAGCCATCGAACTCTTTACACACACAGTTTACACACAGGCTCCTGAGGTTATGACAAGCTTTAAAAAGTTTATACACTCCGTTGAACCGTCAACGCACGTTAAAAAAGAAGGAATAATTAAACGTGTGTCAATCTTTAATACTGCAACACATTTATCGAATAAAACCATGGAAAAGTGGGAGGGTTATCCTAAAGATGAGGTGCGGCTATATAAGCTGATAAACCGTGACTTTCGGTATCTGTGGAGCGTTGCAGTGACAATTGTTATTTTTGAATGTACCACAACAGCGCTAACCATAGTAATTATATTAAAATTACTTTAAAAATTATAATACACAACGCTACCTGAGTATTGATATCAGTAAAAAGCAAAGAAACGATAACGACTAACAAGAGTAAAGACATTCTCATTTACGTTCTAGCATTGCAGAATTCCACCTATTATGTAAATGATAGGAGATCAACATTTGCTGACAACATAGATATTGAACAGAACAGCCTGTATATTATTACGTTTTCAGTTTCTTCATTTAAAAATATACCAACGAAGGTAATGTCTATGTCTAACAGATTACGGGATATCTGTAATTTTATCCTGAGTAGCCCCCATGTAAAGATTTATCTACTTCCTTAAAAAAATCCAAAACGTAAATACATTTTTGCGTAATTTTTTTACATCTAAATGGTTGTGTTAGTATTGTTTAGTTACCATGAGAATAATCAATAAACCATACTGATGTTGCCGTACTTAAAACGTTGATTCAAAATGTCAAGCCTAAGTAGTTGTTTACAAAATGATTTTCACAAAAAAAGGGTCAATATACATATGTAATTTATGTATAAAGTTAAGGACATACCATGCATTCCAGAGTGAAATAGCTAATATGCTCAGAAAATAAAGCGCAAGCATTTCACATTGCAATACCAAGAAAAATGCAGAACAGTTTTTACAAATGATTGCGGAGAAGTATCGAGTTAGAAGGAGGGATTGTCTTACGTGCAAAGGCAGTGGCCTGCTGTTAGAACATGCGTATCCGTTATTAATGTACCTCCACAGAAATGGTTTCCTCTTCTATGAAGTGATACTATCCAAGGAAATTCATGAGAGACAGCATTATTTCCTCCTACGATTTTGCCAGCTCGAGAACTACGCTTTCCACATGCCACATTGGCGACTAGAAATTGCCAAAATTAAACATTAGAACTCAACTTACACAGTCAACATTGTTGCAATTCTCATAAAATTTATATAAAACTGATGCGTTGCCCCGGATTTTTATGTTTAAGTACATAAAAGAGGTCCACCTAAAGTGAAATGTGTTATTCTATCTAGGTTTCAATTATTTGATAACATTATATTACCTAAATAAATTAAAACAAACGTAGTCTGTTGCTTTCTTTGGTCTATAAAATTAAAAAAGATTTGTGGTTGGCAACAAGACTCAGTAAGCACCGCGTTTCGAATTATTTGTATATACTTATATGTTTTTGTAGATTAATATTTCAATGTTGTATCCAGGTGCCAGTAAGATGTAAAATTTCTATATTTCTCTGAACACGGGCTTACGCAACTTATTGTTTGCCCCTTACAGCAATAAAAAGTCAAAGCAACTCGAAGTCAAATTCACGTATTTAGCTTTAACTATGTAAAGAAAAATTATTTACTAAATTAGAAAAAAAAATTATTGTATAACTTATACACGTATACATCTTGTACACGTATACATCTTGTTTAATTTGGAACTTACCGAAGGAATTATGTTGGCAGATAAACAGAAGTAGAAGTAGTAGTAGAATTATGAAATTTTATGTTAATACTTCAGATGTAAAGATGGGCGATTAAAATTGGGGCATTTACGGCAATTGTCAGTGATTCAGGAATCAGGACCATATCTAACAATATACGGTGGTAGTTTATACAGAACAACAGTTCCATTAGTTACTAAGTATGGATTACTATTTACATATTAGTGGTTTATATGAGCGATGCAAAATAAACAATTTTCTGACATTGTTATCGCAATGTGCATGATTTTGTTCTCTTTAATGCTACACTAGATTGGCAATCATCGCTAAACAACTAATTACGGAAAAATGTCTTAAGAGTCAAAGCCAGAACTTACACTGATATTTACATGGATAAATAAATACATTTTGTCTAAAATTGATGCACATTGCAGAATACAAAAATTCGATTCATAATCGGATTAGAAATATAAGATTTATATTCATATATGGAAACATATTGCAATCGTTATTTTCGTTCGGGGATGGAAATTACTACTAAAATATGTGATAAAAACGGCATACACGATTTAGTTATTATACTGTAACAAATATTCGCATGTGTATGCATTGTAAGAAAATACAGTCGACTATTCAAATTGCTGGAAAGTTGTAATTGATTCTTATGAAAGTAAAAAGAGTACTAGCTGACAGATGCTAATCTTCAGTAATATATTGTGCAGTTTTTATATATTTACCGGGATACTTACAATTATTAAAAGAAAATACAAATTTCATACAAACACTTAACACTGCTATTTTAAAAATAAACGTTTTCATCTTCTTTATATTGTTACTATTCTAACTCAAATTAAATTGTAACTACCACTAAAAACTTCATCTTATATAGATAAATTATAAATTAAGGTAGGGATGTTCCTCACGTGACAAAACAATATTCAAGGGTAGCATACGTTTTTCATTTGATCCAAACTAACCACACTATACCAGTTTAACCTTGTTTTGCATTCAAGGCAATGTCAATTGCATTAGAGATAAATAATACGTTTTAACAATTAGGTTCCTCGCATCATTGTTATATTTTATTATCGCTATGAGTCGAACCCATGAATGAACTTGAATATTTATATGCCCATTTAATATTTAAATATCGCATTTACAACCTCGCGCTATTTATGCTTACAATCTTAAGGTCAGGTTTACATTTGCTGTTTTAGTCGCCCGAGCAATGATTTTGATCGAGTATTCGCAAGTATTAACATCTATCTGTTTTTAAGTGCACTAGTATACTTGTTTGCGAGTTCAGTCGGCTCCGCTTCTGCTTTTTCGGGCGAGTGGTGTAGTTGCACGGATAAAAAGCATGTCTGGGCAAGTGTTAATTGATTCTAATATGGTCAATGTAATGAAAATAAAATACATTATCTAAAGAATGCTACTCAAAAGCATGATAAATCACTTAGTAGCGCAGCAATTGGCATGAGCTAAATCCCGCCATTTGGCTAGCAAATATAAAGCAATTCTAAGGCCGGCTTTACACTTACTTTACACTACTTCTTGGCCGAGTAATAGACCTTCTCTAAGAGACTGGTCAAGCAAACATTTATTATTACGTTGCTGAATCTCAAATGAAAGCCAAACCGCTCCTACTTCTACACCCGTGCTGTACTTTTTATAATGCCGTCCATGAAAATAGTGTAAAGTATAGATGTATAGTAAACTATATTTAAACGAATTGGCAATCGAGCAACCCAATTTTTGTCCGCTTGTCAGAAAGCGCTTTTAAAATTTAAAAAATAAATGTATTTACAGTCTCTTAACATAATTCAGTCTACTCGTGGTAAAGGATAACATTATTAGGTAATTTCTTCCAGAAAAAGAACCAGAAATGATGAAATGGAAGACGATGAATTATTATAAACGTTTCAGCAACTTATTTTAATATGTTTCATTTTGTCTAACAAGGAAAGGTACGCAATCCGCATTTCCAGAATTTAATGCAACTTGGGTGGTTTGTAGATCTTATATGACCATATAAAATATCGGTTTCCGTTTCGGCTGGGAATCGGTTTTGGAGGGTGAAATCGAAGTTTAAAAATCGGGGTTTCTGCGTTTTTCGTTAATTATTTCCTATTAGATGTTCAAAAAAATTATTGATGCAGATAGACGTTAAGCATTTTTAAAGGGCTCCTCTATGTCCAAAAGGGCGTGTATCCGTTTTTGTGGTGTCACTTTGGCATACCATTCGAAACTCACCTATGCTTTTTAGCGCCTTCATTGATACCATAAAGTAGCCATAAATTTAAAGACGTAGTATACACCTACCTATATTTCTACTACAAATAATACAAAAATTAATGCTAATATAGCTCATGGTATTGGTGAAATCATTCCTAGCAAAACTAATGTAGCAAAGAAAATAGTACTAACACACGGACATTTTTATGCTTACCCAGCATCATCAGCATAGTTTTAGCACAATTTTCTGCTGCATAAAATTGCGTTTGTCTCTCAGTTTATGTTGCTAATCTCCAAAAACAACACTGAATAGGTTTCTGGGCGACACCTAACGCCAAGGGGATCATTTGCACGTATAGATGTCGCTGCGCTTGGGCGCAACGCCACCTTGCGTTTGGCAGCCCAAGATCTGCCCGGTAGGTGGTGGACATCTAGACTCCAGTTTTCTTGCTATTCTCTGGGACGGCATGAGTGTCCCTTGGCGATAGGTGTCGCCGAAAGACGTATTCGGTGTTGTTTTTGGAAATTAGCAACATAAACTGAGAGGCAAACGCAATTGTATACAGCAGAAAATTTCGGTCAAAACCACGCTGATGACGCCGGGTAGGCAGAAACATGTCCGTGTGTTAGTGTTATTTTCTCTGCTACATTGTCGAGCTATATTAGCATTAATTTTTGGTTATTGTTACTGGCCATCTTTTCATATGTATTTTTATATATCATGATAAGCCTGAGGAATCATTTGCACGTATAGATGTCGCTGTGCTTAAGCGCAACGCCACTTTGCGTTTGGCAGCCCAGGAGAGGCTCGATAGGTGTTTGCTTTTGGTAACAACAATAACGGACATTCTCCCTCATTGTTCTATTTGTAGTGAGCCTACTTTTATTAAATGTTCAAGATGCAATCAATTTTATGTTTTCATGATGAATGGATTTATAGCACGTGAGTATGCAGACCTTTGAATATTTAATAAAAAGCATGTAATAAAAACAATGTGAAATGCTCTTTGAAACTTTATATTATGGATTAACATATACATATCTGTAAGTAATGGATTTATGTATGCCAATGTTGAAATAATAAACTCGGACTCATGTCTTAGCATTTCTCTTATTTAGTGCTTAAATAATATAGCCACATATTACATACAGTGAGGTCTTTAAGTATCCCCCCCCCCTCCGTATACTAACTTTTGAACGACAGAAGACGTTTTTAGGAAAAATAGGTCGATTTTTATTTTTTGTGAACTAACTTTTGCCATTATCAGCAGTTCAATTATATTTCCGGAGTCACCGAAAATGACATCAACTTTCTTATTTTGAATAGAACACCCTGCACATTTCTACGTTTTTGGAAAGGTAACCGAAAGGAGAACCCAACGATACCACACATGTCATACTTTAACTTAAGAAAAATGAGGATATGCAGCAATAAATGTTTTGGGAATCTGTTTTTGTTATTACGGAAAATTGGCTAGGAAATAGCGCCAAAGTCTTTCTTGTGACGCCAGACTGATCTAACGATCTTGTTGCCAAGCAAGGTAATCATAACAATTGCCAAACTGTCAAATTTTAATTCCAAAAGCATAAACTATACTTGTTATTTATTGTTATTGTAACCTGCATTTGTCATACTTCCGTTCTTTGTTCTCGTCATTATTTTGTCTCATTTTAACTTGTTTTGTTAATTGTTGTTCCTTCTCTACTTTATCGAACTTTATTGTAATTAATAAATTACGGTCGGTTTGTTTAAATTTATTAGTTTTTGATAAACAAGAGCGGTGCAAATGCTAAAATTTCGACGTGATCGTAAATATCTATTACGTTGATAAAAAATGTACAATTGTATTTAAAGTAATAAAGTTGGGAACCACTTCCAGTTCAACCGGAACTGTTTCGTGGGCGAAAATATTTTAAATGAACTAATTCCATTCATAATAACATCATCAAAACCTAACTAACGAGTTTCGTAAAATACTCTGTATAGCGGTGTGGTACACGGGTGGAGCGAGCAAGTGTCGAAACCGATGATTCAGGTTATGCACGTCCGTTCTAAATGAAATTTTACAATAAAGATATTGAGGTGTTTTTCACGCAATCGCTTAATGCGAAGGTACAGTTTAATTAAGTAATCTACGATATTTCATGTTTAACCAACTCCCACATTTTAAGGTGTGGGAAATGGCTCGTGCTCTTCTAATGCCATAAATAAATCGAAGACAAGCTTTCTGTACCCTCTGAATGCGATAGGTGTCATTATAATCTAAACATGGGCCATACACAACATCGCAATCGTTGAAAAAACCAGAGTATCACACAGCATTTGTTTCAATGTATTCCTTACTGCCGTACAAAAGCTCGTATAAGCCAGTCCAAGTATTGAACTATAGTGCTTCCGTACCTTTACATGTGACATTTACAATGTCTAAAAATTTTCAAAAGGAACGAGGTATAAATAGAATAGAGCAATGGACCCAATATGCTTTCTTGTGCAACGTCGCCCATTAAATTGACGCTATTTGTAATAATTCCATCTACACGAACTCTTTGTGTTCTACTACTTAAATGGTTCCTAAAAACATCAATCGCATTATTACTGAAGGAGATACAACTTAAAATATTCACAGTACCAAAAGCCTTAGAGTAATCTAAGCTTACAAGCACAGTTAACTTACCCCCATCAACACCAAAATCAACATCGTCCACGATACGAGTTAAAGCTGTTGGACAACTATGACCAGAGCGGAAATCCGACTGATAAGGTGGCAGAAAGGTATACATATCCAAAAATTCCTTTATCTGAATAGCAGCAACTCTTTCTAGGATCTTAGACAGAGTTGGAAGGATACTAATTGGTTGGAACTAACTGTTCGGTTGGATTAGGAACCTTAGGAATAGGAACTACTATAGCCTCCTTTTAACTGGAACGAAACACACCATTAGATAAACGAAGTAGGTAATATGAGGTAAAAGATACGGACAGCACAGCTGCTACATATGGATATTTATACCATCTGCATTATAGGAACTAGCCTTAATAGTCATAAGAACAGACGAAAAAACGCTTTCCTCAGGAACCGGACGAAAGTGAAACTGTAAAGCAGAAACATCAAACTTAAACAAATGGAAGGTATTTAAGGAAGGATCCGCTGCAGTTCGATTTATAGAGTCGACAAAAAACCGATTAATTATATCTGACATAGACTTGGAACGACCCTTTTAGAAATATTATATTTATTTAGTTCCTTCCAAATTGTGCCTATATTAGTATTCCGAATTCTGTAGATAAGATACGTTCCCTTTTCACGTTTAACTGCATTATTGGTGAAATTGCGTAATTGTTTATAATAATCAAGAGCGGCTCTAGAACTCACCCTCTTTGCGCGTAGTATACTACAACCCCCCCGTTAAGTATTTTAAATTTATAAACACAATTTAAAGATTCAGTCTATTTGGTTGTTTAATAGTTATTTTTGGTCTCTCTCTTTTAGGACTTGCTAGAGCTACTTTCGTAGTACTCGGTTTTTCCAATTTCTCTTTTTCCTTCTCTACGGTCTGTCTAAAATGCTTCGGTTCTTCATCCACTTCCTTTCCTATTTCTTTTTCTTCGTTTTCTATTGTTTTACTTTGATTGTCCCCCATCTCTTCTATCTTGTTCTTCTTTTCAACTTCCGGTATGTTATATTGTTGTCTTTCTATATTTTCCCTTATTCCCAATTCCTCTTTATTTCCAGCTTTGTGATACTGTCGCATATTCGTAATCCTTTCTTTCTTAAAATCCACATCTTCCTTTCT